>JADRCH010000080.1:576240-598676 GCA_019843965.1 Rhynchomys soricoides | reverse complement strand
ATATATATATATATATATATATATATATATATATATATATATATTCTTCAAGCATTTTTGTTGTATGTTTTTCTACATTCTCTGTTTCCATAGGAAAGAACTGGTGACAGAAGTATATCAGTCGCTTTTGGAGGGGGTAGGACTTGGAAAGGACAAATAAGAAGTGCTGAGGAGCAGAAGGACCAGGCCATCAGACAGAAAGGACAGAAAGGACAGATTTTAAAGGGAAGCAAGGATAAAATAGCAGGCTCCATGCCATGGAGTAGGGGACCCAAGGCCGAAGTGGCAGAGCATGCGTTTTATATGAAGCTAAGGAAAACGCTCTGGACTCGGGATGAGGTGGAGATGTAGTTGCAATGAGTAATATCACTTCATCAGCACAACAGTAGCTTCTTGTCTGTGTGTTTCCATTTCATATACACTATTTTTAGAAAAAATTTAATTAGTATGAGAGGATTTCTACCTTGAAGGTACATGTAGCTTTAACTATTGGCTCCTCTTGAAGAAAATAGGGTCAACTGAAAACTTGTGGAAGGGTACGCATGTCGAATTCAATAAAGAGCATATTGGCATTTGCATGGCTAATGTGCATAAAATATTCAGTTTTCCTGGAATTACTAATGCATCTTAAAATACTAATGACACGAGAGTTTGTCCATCAGGTAAAATTACATACCTATTTTTACTTTTATATTTAAAATCTTTTATTTACGAATGTGTGTTTGCCTGTTTGCCTGTATGTGTACCATGTGAGTGCTATGCCTTCAGAGGCCAGCAGAGGCCCTGGAGCTGGAGTTACAGCCGGTTAAGGGCTACCTAATATGGGTGTTGGGAACCAAACTCTGGCCTTCTGTGAAATCAGTAAGTGTTATTAACTGCAGAGCCATTTTCCAGCCCTAGGCAATTATTTATTTAAATGATAGTAAATAGAGTAATTTTTCTTACAAAATGCTGTTGGCCACAGAGCTTCTAAGAGAAATACATGAGATAATATCATTGCAATTTTGGGAGAGACAAAGATCTTATATGTATGCTACAGCATGTTAACCATAAAGCATAGAAAGATAACTTAGATTTTATTGAAAACTCATTCATAAAAAGACATCATTAAGAAAATGAAATCATTTCACAGATTGGTATTAAATCTTTCCAGTACATCTATCTATCTATTGAAATATTTATATTCAGAGTATGTCAATATTTACACCAATCACAAATGTCTGAGTTTAAAGACTGAGCAAAGATTTGATCCTCCAGAAGAAGAAGAAGAAGAAGAAGAAGAAGAAGAGGAGGAGGAGGAGGAGGAGGAGGAGGAGGAGGAGGAGGAGGAGGAGGAGGAAGGTGTTGAACAACTCATGGAGAAATGCATGCTAAAGCCACAATGAGACACAGCTGTACACACCAAGCCAAACTCTTGGTCATTGAGGTAACTGAGACTCTCATATACTGCTGGTAGAAGCTGAAAATGGCACTATTACTGTGCAGGTTTATTTGGTGATGTTAAAAAATATGTTTACTTCTTGACCTTGCAATTAAAGCCCATTTATAGCTAGATGAAAATACATGCTTGCACACAGACCTTTACAAGGCTGCCCAGGCTGGCTTTATTCACATTTGTTTCCAACTGGAGACAACCCAAGTCTGTCTCCAGGTAAATGAATATCAATCTTCGCTACTGATGTATTTAACAACATGGGCAATGCGGAGGGAAAATGCCAGACAGAAAAGAGTACATACTGTCTTGTTCTACTTATGTGAAAAATGAGCAAACAAAAGCAGTTCTAGGATTTAAAAAGGAAAAAATTAAAACAGTGGTTGCCTCTGGGGAGGTGAGCAGGCACCAGCCAGGAAAGGGTAGGAGAAAACTCACTAGTTTACAGAAACACTCTGTGACTGGCAATGTGCACTAGTGTGCACATTTGCCAGACCTCATTAAAAGTAAAATCTGTGCATTGTGCTTGTAGAAATCTTTCCAAAGAGGCCCTCATTATATCTGTGTCTTGGTTTTCACACCCCCCCTAGCTATACCAGATTTGCTCCATGTGACCCTACACTATAGCAGAAGTGGTGTTGTAACCTTGGTGCTGGCTTTGAGCTATGCTGTGGCTTCTGCATTGGCCTTGTTTTCATGATCATTTTTGGATTGCTTGTTCTGGAGAAGTTGACTGCCTTGTCTTCTGCACATCAAGGATTCTAGCAAGAGAAGCTAAACATCTACTTCAACAACCAGTGAAGGGCTGAGAAATGTCTATTCTAGTCCTCAAATGACTGTTGGTGTGCACACCTTCATGCAGTTCCTGGAAGACTTTCCAGAGCCATCCAGCTAAACTACTTCCAGCGTCTGAGCCCCAGGAACTGTATTTTAATTTGAAATACTAGAAAGACAAAGCAGGTAAGAATATAGAGTGTCGGTGTATCTTTTTAGAGAACAATGTCAGACCACTTGACCCCAGTTATTTGTTATATTAAGTAAGGTTATCTCAAAGATCAGGATCAATATTATAAAAGGAGACTTATCACTGAGTTGCACAACCAGGCTGCAATAATGTCTGTCTGTATGCTGGTGAGGCTGAGAAGCCGGCAGCGCTCAGTCTAGTCCAGTGCTGGATGTCTGGAAGTTCCCCCACGATTTGCTGATTACAAGCATAAGAGATTGGAGTGTAACATAAACAGCGGAAGCAGCAGCAGAGATAGGCACACTGGCTCAGGAAGGCATGCAGACAGGTGGGCAGTATGGCTTTCCCCGAGCTATCTTGTATCTGACCCTCTGTTGATGATTCTGCCCAGTTTGAGGGCAGATCTTCCCTCCTCTCAGTTGATTCTCTCTGGAAACACCCTCATAAAATGCCCATAGGTTTCCTAGTTAACCCTAAATCCCATCCAGTGGGCAGCATCAACCTCACATTTGGGTGGTCTGATTATGACTATGAATCTTGCAATTTCTTCTAAGTATTGTAATGTGTAAAATAAAAAGTTTTAATAAAAGCAAACTATTGGAAATATATTTTTCCCCGTGTTCAGTGTCTGAACACAGAGAGTTATGGGCTTGGTATCTTGAGGTTTTGGTCTTATATTTTTATTTATTTTAAGTGTATGAGTGCTTTGTCCACATGTCTGTCTGTGCATTACATGTATGCAGTTCCTATAGAGGCCAGAAGAGGGCACAAGTGGCTCTGGAACTGGAGTTCTAGACGGTTGTGAGCGATTATGTGGATGCTGGGAACTGAACCTTGGTCCTCTTAAAGAACAGCAAAGCCTTCATCCCTGAGTCATCTCCCCAGGCCAAGAAAATTTACTTTTAAAAGACCTGTTACTGTTGTTGTTTAAAAAACCCTTTCTTTCCTTTAAACCAATAAAGCTGAAAGGCAACTATGTGACAGAACTTCCGGCAGAGTGACTTATGGAAAGGAAGATTGTTTTGGCTCATGACTTGAGGAGGATGCAGTCCATCTCAGCAGGAAGCCATGGCACAGTTCATGGCAGGAAGAAGATGGGGTGATGCTTCACATGCTAGCTAACCAGGAAGCACAGATCATGGTCAAGTATAATCTCTAAAGACCCATCTCTTGTACCCTCCTTCTGCTAGACAAAGTCAGCCTCCTACAGCCTGCAAGATAGGACCACAAGCTGGAAAGCAAGTGTTCAAGCCACGAGCATGTGGGGGACGCTACAGACTGAAACCACAGGAAGACAGGACATTTACAAAGCACCTCGTTTTGGCTAGGCTTGCCTGTAACCTTAGTTCTGGGGAGGCTGAGGCTGGAGAATTGTGGATTGGAGACCAGCATAGGTTACATAACAACACAGTCTCTAAAAACAAAACAAGATAAACAAGATCTCTGAATCACCTGCTCTTGCTCATTTACCTGTCTACCGTTCGCAAGTGGGATGACCACTGTGCTATCCTTCCTTCCTTTCCCCCTTTTGGCTAGCACAGCCATTACTACACTGTTCTTCCCTATTTTCTTTATCCTCTTTCAAACCACCTGATACAGTTTTAAATGAGGTCTATAACCACCGAACCTTTTGTTTCCCACCCTAAAACATACGTTTCTGTTCACGTGGGAAAATCTGACTTTATGTGCCTTATGTGGGAGCCTTAGCAGAGCCAGGATAGAGTCAAGGCCAAAGCCAAGCTTGTGGCTGGAAAGAGACGAAAGGTGAGATGAACTGATTGAGCACATGATGTTGGGATACCTGGAATTCTTGCTCTATGTGAGCGTCTGTTTTGACCATGTCCTTAGATACACTGGGGAAGCAGCTGTGCTCCGTGAACTTAGATTGCCTCTTGTGATTCTCACATGGAAATGCATCCCTACCACAGCACATTTACAATTCAGTAGACAGAGCTGTGGTGTGCCAACTTCTGTCATGACAGGTACTCAGCTGTTCCAGTTTATGATGCCAGGGCCTTATTGGAAAGCATGGAAAATTCCAGTATCCATCAGACAATGCTTCCCCCAAAAGACATGGGCTATTGAATGAAAATCTGAGTACCAATAGTGGGGGATACTTCCCTATAAGGATTAGCTTTAACTGTAAACCTGACACAACCTAGAATCACCAGGAAAAGAATGTCAACTAAGGAATGATTTAGATATATTAGATTGTAGGTTTGTCCTGTTGGTTAGTTGACCCAGCCCACTGTGGGCGGCACCATCTTTAGGCTGGGTCCCGAACTGTATGAGTAAAGAAACCTAGCTGAGCAAGCAATTAGTCAGAGTGTGTGCATTTGTTTCTCTCTGTCCTTGTCTGTGGATGTCATGTGACAGGCTGCTTGAGTTCCTCCTTGGACTTCACCTCAATAGTGAGCTCTAACCCGAAATTTTAAGTCAAATAAAAATTCTTTCTTCTGCTATGTTGATTTTCAGAACATTTTATCACAGCAGTAGAAAAGAAACCAGAACACATCATGAATTATTGGTTAGAGAAGCCCCAGGGAAATCCAAACCAGCTCAAGTGATTGCCATTGCTTTTGGATGCTCATCATAACTAGATGGTGAGACTCTATTGATGAAGACACAACACACTTTGGTTGCAGGGCAGAAAGAAATAAGGGCTGTAACTGACTTGAAGACTTCCTCCTTGCTGGCTACTTATCATAGTACAGAAAGGTGCTCTTCAGGCCTGTCAGGGAGAAAAGCTATCAATGATATCAGTCATCTTCGAACCCTGAATGTTATAATCATCTGAGAGGCAAGATGTGTCCATTAGTGCTGGAGTGGTATGAAGGTTATGGAATAACTAACTGCTTTCTGATCAAACCTGAGGTCAGAAGTGAAGACAGAAATCCATGCCAGGTACTGCAAACCTGGTCAGAAGCTCATGGATTGGGAAGTCATGGGCCCTTGGGTGGGAACTTACTACTGTTCTTCTGTTATTGCATGCTGCCAGACTGCCTCATTTCTGTTTAAGTTTACGCACATGGATTTGTGAGGCTCCCAACCTTTTTGGAGAAGCATCTTTCTGCAGTGGGTAACAGTTAAGGCAGACTTGTAACTGCTCAAAATTCCAAGAATAAGTGTCCGTGGAATGCTCAGACCTGTGGAACATCTGTATCCCCTTGCCCTCTGACAGGCTCTGGGAATGACTCAGAAAGAAGGCTGAAAGAATGAAGAGGTGGAGGGGGGAGAAGGGCTGAGAAATGGGTCTGGACATAAAGCGGCCATAGTGGTCAGACATTCACTTCGTTTATGGTTACCTGAACAACGCCTATACACCACCGAGACAACAAAATCAGTTAGCGTTCTTACAGGGAGCAGTAATCGGACTCAGTAGGGTGTGAAGGTGGGAAAGGGACGTGCTGGAGACATGAGGAATAGGGTAGAGAGAGGAGCTGGGAGTCCATAGGATCAAGATACATTGTACGCATATATGAAATTGTCAAGGAATAAGTAAAATATGTTCAATTAAAAAAAAAGGTTAGCATGCAGAAATTAACTCTGTCCATTTTGGGGTCAGTTCAATCAGTTTGTGTGCTCTTCATGCCACTGCTGCTTTTGCTGGGCCTCTGACTTTTGATTCGTGGCCATATCGCTCACCTAGCAAAAAGAGAATAATGGTGACATCGTACAGGCTGCTAGTTGCTGAAATGATCAAAACTCTTCGTGCAATAAGGCTGTAAGTACAATATGAAATGAAGTTTATGATACACAGATACATTATGAAGCTACTCAGAAAAGCAGAGGGAAACATTGCATATACAAGTTGGGTGACTGTCAACGTTTAGGTAGGGAAGGCTTAGGGGAAGACAGGATTTTTCTATTCTATTTTCGGTGGTAAAACACATACAACAGATTTTGCTGTTTTGAGTGCACCATTCAGGAGCACCCAGAGTCATCTGAGTGTGCAGCCTCACCTGACAAAGTGTCCTGATTAAAGTGCGAAGACCTGCCCTGACTGTGGGTGGTGTGGCAGAGGGAAGATCATCCCACCTCACCTGCCTCGACTTCCCTCTTGCCTCTGAGATAATTTGCCCTGTTGTTGTTGCTGCTGCACTGTTTCCTTCACTTCTATCAGAATGGCAAGGGATGACCCATGATGCCGTGTTCTTCTGTGCTGTCAGCACATGCTACTTCTTACCAGAAGGAGGGAGCTTGGAGACCCTGAAGCCCTTTTCAGGGAAGATATCTTTCTTTTCTTCATGGTTTGGTTTGGAAATACTAGAAAGCATTAAAATGTGCTTGAGTTTCATGTGTTCACCAGAGTCTGTCAAGGAAATCCTTATATAGAGAATGAATACTGTTTTTGATCCCAAAATCAACTTTTGAATGTATGACTATGCACCATGTGTGTACAGTGTCCAAAGAGGCCTGACAAGGGTACTAGATACCCTGAAATTGGAATTACAGATGGTTGTGAGCCACTGTGTATATGGTGGTAACCAGTCCCAGGTCGTTTGCAAGAATAGCAAGTGCTTTAAACCACTGAGCCATCTCTCCATCCCCTTCAGAGAATTCTTGAGAAGTAGATAGGTAATGCAGATGTGGAACATTCTTGGACTGTGAGTGGTGAGGTGCCATCAACACATCAGGTAGTTCCATTTGGTGTTTCAGGTAGGAGGAATTGGAGAGAGCAGATGCAGTTCAAAGTCACCGATGCTACAAGCCAGACACAAGAAGATGAGTCCCAATATAGGGCTTGGTGGGGGCTGCAGAAGGTAAGTTTAGGGGGTAGAAAGTGCGTGGGGCAAAAGCTGAGTGCAGAGGGATCACGAGCCCAAATGTGTGCTACAGAGCAGTGAGCACCAACCACATAGGAGGCCTATGCTGATTGAGTTGTCTTCATTTTCTTCTTGGCTTGGCTTCATTTGTCCGCCACTTACTTTAGCTTCATGTGGGCCCTTTAGCCTGTTACTGTCTTGCTTCACACTAATCACAAGTGGCTGCTAGTGCCCAATTGTGACATATTCAATTTAGGATTCTGCCTGTTAGTCTCCTGCTGCACCATTGCTGAAGCATTTTTTTCCCCTTTGCTTGTTAATGTGTCATTTTCCAGGGAGTTGCTCAAGCTGCAGACATCCGTGGGAGTCTTCGGGCTCTGAAAGGACTCTTTTTCAATGGGAAGCTTGTCTAGTTGAGATCGTGGTGTGCATGCACTTAATTGGTTGCTAAACTGTGGTGATGTGGTAGCCCAGGAAAGCATTTCAGGATCGGAAGTGGTGCATTTTGCTCTCTGAATAGCATGGACCACCAAGGCTGGATCCACGGTACTGCCTTGTGTGTCTATTAGGTATGAGAAGTCAATGGTGATCAGTAGAGGCTTGTGACTTTCACTGCGCTATGGTAGTGTGTTCTGTGTTGTGAGTGCTCTGTGAGCATGGATATTCTAGAAAGGTCTTTCTAAATGGGGCTGGAGGAGGTGGCATGATGCCACACTTCTATATGAGTGAGTTCGGGTGGCCTGTGTCACAGAGTAGGTTGCTTTGCTTTAGGAGCAGATCAGATCTTTAGTAGTACCCAGCACAGAAACTGCAGAGGATGGTGGCCTCAGATTGCCAAGAGAGATTCTGCCCAAAGAGTGACTGGTAGCATTCATGCATTGTGGCATGCACAGCAGGAACAGAGGAAGAGAAAAAGGCATTTTCTAACAATCATATATAATATTCTCCCATTTGCATGTCAGCATCAAGATAATAGAACTGCAGAGATAGAGGAGAGATCAGTGGTTTCCAAAGGGAGCTGGAGTCAGGACAAGTGGGCCTGTGAGGAGGCCACACACAGGTAGAACATAGGAGCACTGGGTCAGAACACTCTTGCATTTGACTTGTGCAACGTTATATAAAGTTACGCTTGAATCAAATTGAGTAGAACCACATACCTGTACACACACACACACACACACACACACAGAGCAGTGAAGGCCAAATAAAATTAATAGTCTGGTTAACAATATCATCACACTATCAACTTGATATTTTTTTTAAATATTATACTAGAATTATGTAAAGTGTTACTATGGAAGGAAACTGCCTGCATGATTCAAGAGGCTCTATATGCATTTTTAAAAAACCTTCCTGTGGTATAGAATCAATTCAAATCAATAGGTTAAAACTGAAACACATTCACAGCATATACTAAAACTACATGTTCATCTGCAGTTCAGTTTTCATCTGAAGGTGACTTTTCTTCCCAAGGTTTGTCTTCTTCTTCTGAGTGGCTAAGCTATATCTCTCTGTGCATCAGAGTTAAAGTCAGAAATTGACACAATAAGGGGGGAGAAAGGGAGAGAACAAAGTAGTTGCTGTCTATCCAGTAGTGCCCTAGGATGTAGGGTGGATGCTGCCTGCTGTTATGGTAAAGATTTGTGAGGATGCTGTCTATCACATTGAAGACCAGGCCCCTGAGCAGCAGAAACACATTATTTCTGCTTGAAGTTGCTTTTATTCTTCCACAAGGTAGAATGAACTCATGTTCCACCCAAGTTGTAGAGTAAATCAATAGTTTTGTTGGTGTTGTGGTGGTTCCCTTGATAATTTTGCTGGTTGGTTCTTGATTCTCTTTTCTCCTCTCCTTTCCTCTCCTTTCCTCTCCTCTCCTTCCCTCTCCTCTCCTTTTCTTTTTGTCTGTTTTTCCCAATTTGTCACAAGCTAGAGTCATCTATGAAGACAGAACCTCAGCTGAGAAGTTTTGTTGAAGTATAATTTATCAGTTTTTCCTTTTATAAACTAAACCTTTTGAAATTCGCATTTAACTCTCTTTGTCTAGCTGTAGATCAAGCAGACTATCATCTTGGACAGGTGTTTAAACACTCATCGATCACAAAGGAGATAGAAAGAAAGAGGCAAGGGACAACAATAATTAAGAAAAATAGAAACTAAATAGCAAAATTGTCTGCTTAATATGATGGTATCAGTAGTTAAAGCCACCTGAACAAACCGAGCACACTTCTTAGAAGGTGGACCTGTCAAGTTGAAGAAAAAATGGACAACTATGTGCTATGTGTGGGTACACTGTGCTCCAAGATGCAAATAGTTATAAGTGAGTAAAGGACTGAAAACAAGCTATGAGAAAAGATACTGAGAGCTTATCACACCAGAAAGGTTAATAAGAACGAAAGGTTATCTCATAATCCCAAGAAGTTCAAAAAGATATAGTAAAAAAAATGATTATGTATTTCATGTCTGGACCTCAAAGTACACCAAGCAAGAAGAAATAGGCAATTGAACAGTGCTACTTGGTGATTTCAATGGTCTTCTCATATTAAACAACAGAAGAGTCAGACAAGTCAACAGGAATTTATGAGACTTCAAAATATCTCTGAGCCAGCTTGGCCTGGCAGAGAAGACTTCATCCAAAGACTGCAGAATGCTTTGGCTTTCCAAGTGCACATGTCACATTGTCTGAATTAGATGGTGTGCTGAGATAGAATTAAATTAGAAAATTAAAGAGTCACAATAGAAGATGTTTGGCAAAATCAGGCTATTTAAAACTGAGCATAATTCCAAAAAAACCCACGTGTCAGAGAAGAGTACAAAGAAAAAGATATGCTGAATCGACTAGGAGAGACCAAGGCCTGAATGCAAAAGTTTAGGGAAAAAACTTGAAGCCTCACTGGCAGGAAGTAAGTGGGTCCTCAGTGGCAAGAGCCTATGCTCCTAGCCTCAAACTCTAGAAGAGAACAACCTGGTACCAAATTTGAAGAGCAAATCACAAAGAACAAAAGACACCAAGGAAACCGTGATCTGAGTCTTTAGGTTGGTGTCCCAGTCCTTCCACTGGAAGGTTTGTCTTGTTACAGAGGATGGCCAGTACAGGCTTCATGTCCCCCTTCACTAGGAGACTTCACTAGTGTCACCCTCGTAGATTCCATAAGGTTTCCATTGCACTAGGCTTCTCTCTACCCTAGAAATGCTACCCAGCTCCAATTATCTCAGTGTTCGATCCCTCCAACTACCCCCAAAGCTGATCCCTCTTGTTCCCATCCCCACACACCCCCAGTCCCATCCATGAGATCTATTCTATTTCCCCTTCCCAGGGAGATTCTTGTGCCACACTCCTTAAGGTCTCCTTGCTACTATAGGTCTGTGGATTGTAGCATGATTACCCTTTACTTTATAGCTAATATCCACTTATAAGTAAGCACATGCCTTGTTTGTTTTTCTGGGTCTGGGTTATCTCAATAGGGATGATTTCTTTTTTCTAGTTCATCCATTTGCCAGTAAACCTCATGATGTCATTTTTAAACAGCTGAGTAATACTCCATTGTGTAAATATGCCACATTTTTTTAAGAATCCATTCTTCAATTGAGAAATATCTAGGTTGTTTCCAGTTTGGGACTATTATGAAGAAAGCTTCTATGAATATAATTGAGCAAGTATCCTGTGGAAGGTTGGAGCAAACCTCTGGGTATATGACTAGAAGTAGTATAGCTGGATTTGAAATAGATCAATTTCCAATTTTCTGAGAAACTGCCATATTGATTTCCAAAGTGTTTGTACAGGTTTACACTCCCACCAGCAGTGGAAGAGTGCTCTCCTTGCTCCACATCCTTGCCAGCATGAGCTGCCACTTGTGTTTTTAATCTTTAATTTTTCTTCAAAGACTTGAAGTTTTTATTATCTAGATCTTTCACTTGCTTGGCTAGAGTTACCCTAAGATATTTTATATTATTTGCTGCTATTATATTTTAAAATGTGTTGTTTTCCTATTTTTTTTCTCGGCCTCTTTGTCATTTGTATATAAGAGGACTACTTATTTATGTATTTATTTATAATTAATCTTGACAGACACATTGCTGAAGGTGTTTTTCGTCTAGTAGAGTTGTTGGAATTGTTTATCTATACTATCTTATAAATGCAAATAATGATACTTTGATTTCTTCCTTTCTAATTTGTATTCCCTTGATCTTCTTTAGTTATCTTATTCAATAGAACATAAAATACTGTATTGAATAGATATGGAGACATTGAACAGCCTTGTCCTGTTCCTGACTTTTAGTGAATTATTTTGAGTGTCTCTCTATTTAATTTAATTTTGGTTATAGGTTTGCTGTAAATTGCCTTTATTATATTTAACTACCTCCTTTGTATCTCTGATCTTGCCAAGACCTTTATCATGAAAAGGTGTTGGGTTTTGTCAAAGACATTTTTCAGTATCTAATGAGATGATCATGTGGTGTTTTTTGTCTGTTTTATGGTGGATTACATTGACATTTTTTCATGTGTTTAACTATCTCTGCATCTCTGGGATGAACACTATTTGATCATGGTGGATGATGTTCTTAATGTGCTCTTGGATTTTATTGAGTATTTTTGCATCTATGTTGTTGAGGGAATTGGTGCGTAATTCTCTTTCTTTGTTGGGTCATTGTGTGATTTAGGTAACAGGGTGACTATGGCTTCATACAATGAATTTGTCAATGTTCTTTCTGTTTTGACTTTTTGTAATATTTTAAGAAGTATTGGCATTAGCTCTTCTTTGAAAGTCTTATAGAATTCTATGCTAAAACTGTCTGACCTTGGGCTTTGTTTTGCTGGAAAACTTTTAATGATTGCTTTCATTTCCTCAGTGTTAATAGGTCTATTAAAGTTGTTTGTCTGATCTTGATTTAACTTTGATAAGGGGTATCTATCAGGAAAATTGTTCATTTTCATTTAGATTTTCCGATTTTGTGGTGTCCAGACCTTTGAATTTTCCTAAGTGTCTGTTGTTATGCTCCCTTCTTTGTTTCTGATTTTGTTAATTTGGATATTCTTTATAGGACTTTTAGTTTGGATAAGGGTTTGTCTATCTGTTGATTTTTTCAAAGAAATAACTCTTTGTTTGACTGATTCTTTGTATTGTTGTCTTTATTTCTATTTTATCAATTTTAACCATCAGTTTAGTTAGTTCCTGCCATCTACTCCTCTTGAGTAAATGTGCTTCTTTTTGTTCTAGAGCTTTCAAGTGTGCTGTTAAGTTGCTAGTATGAGATCTCTTCAATTTCTTTAAGATAGTACTTAGTGCAATGCACTTTTCTCTTAGCACAGCTCTCATTGTGTCTCATAAGTTTGAGTATGTTGTGCCTTGGTTTTCATTCAATTCTAGGAAATTTTAAATTTCTTATTATTTCTGCCTTGACTCAGTAGTCATTAAGTATAGAGTTGTTAATTTTCCATGAGTTTATGGGCTTTCTGTTGCTTCTGTTGTTGCTAAAAACCCATCTTTAATTCTGTAGTGGTTTAATTAGATGCAAGGGGTTATTTCAATTTTCTTGTATCTGTTGAGACTTGTTTTGTGACAGTGTGTGCTGTCAATTTTGGAGAAGGTTCTATGGGATTCTGAGAAGGCAAATTCTTTTGTATTTGGGTAAAATGTTCTGTAAATATCTTTTATGTCCCTTTGAGTCATAATGTTTGTTAGCTCCATTATTACTCTGTTTAGTTTTTATCACGATGACCATTGAAGAGAGTGGAATACTGCAGTCTCCCACTATCAATGCATGAGGGCCAATGTGTGACTTAAGCTTTAGTTATGTTTCTTTACAAAATGGGTGCCCTTGCATTTGGGGTACAGATATTCAGAACTGAGATATCAACTTGGTGGCTTTTGCCTTTGGTAAGTATGATATATTCTTCCCCATTTCATTTGATTAATTTTGGTTTGAAGTTTCCACCCAAGGTCTGGCTATGTGCATGGCCTCTGATCTGGCTAGGGTCCTCTGGAGTTTAGGATGTTGGCCTGGCTTCTGGTGGGCTAGGAGGCTTGCCAGCTTTAGCATGACTTCTGGGATCTTGACTCTTGTCCTCACAATAGTGGGGCAAATGTTCTATGCATCAAGCTATCTCCCATTTAAAAAAAAAAAACCTTATAATAAATTAGCTATAAAATAATATCCCTTCCTTTAATGAAAGCATTACTCTATGGCATTACAATATTTAGAAAAAGAAAGCATTGAGGGGCTGGTGATAGGACCCAGAACTTATGAATGTTTAGTGTTCTTGCAGAAAACCCGAGTTCAGTTCCCTGAACTACGTCAGGTGACTCACAGATACCTGTTTGTTTGTTTTTTTCCTGGAACTTTAATTCATTTTATTAATTTCTTCAATACACAGTATTTATATGTTTAGATAAAATGTAAGGTACTATATGGCATTCAGTGAAAAATCTCCCACTACATGCATGGTCTTTCTCCGTCCCATATCCTTCCTGTCTCTTGGTTCCCTTTATATTGCTATTTTTTCATACTTTATTTACATTTCAAATGTTTCCCCCTTCCAGATCTCCCCTTTGGAACCTCCCCATTCCCTCCCCTCTCCCCCTGCCACTGTGAGGGCATTCCCTCACCCACTCCAGTTCTGGGGAATCTGCTGCTGACCACATTCTTTACACAAGTCACTGTTGATAAACCTCTTTTAACACTTCCTTCTCCAATGTACTTAAAATGTATGAAGAACTTTTCATGTAGAGTTTAATTCACTGAATGGCACCCTGATGTAGGTATGTACTTATTATATTCTTCCACCCAAAACTACAGAAATGTAAAAGAAATTATCAATCAAGCACCACTCAGGACCTTGAATGAATTATGATAAGAAAAAAAAAGTATTAAAAATGTTTACATTTTGTCATATCTTATTGAACAGTGTTTCAGTCTTTGAAACTACACAAAAATCTAAAATAATAGCCAGCAATTTGGAACCAGTAAAGCTCAAGCCTACAATCTCTGCACTGAGAGTGCCAAGACAGAAGGATCACAAGCTTCAAGGTGACATTGGTTCCACATAAAGACAATCAGATGACAACAAACCAAGAGTTCCTTATTCATCCTTCAGCTGTTTTCTAGTCAACATGATTTTATAATTAGAAAACATTAAGACATGTATCTTAATATATGTTAATCTTAAAATTATCTTAATATATCTTAATACTTTTTAAATAATATATAAGTATACATATATGCATGTGCATACACAAACACACACATACACACATTTCTTGGGAGCATCTCGGGAATTTCCCCCATGTCAGCTGATAGTTCTGTGGGTTCATTCCACAAGGCTGAAGCTCATTCCTTTCAGATATCCAGAGACTTGGTCAGCATTAGTTCATTAGAACCAGGGTCAGTGCTTGAAAATAATGACAACAGAATCCCTTCCAGTGACTGTTGTTTCCATGGGAAAGGAAATGAATCTGTGGCAGAAAACTCGTAAATTCCCTTCCTAGGGTCACAGAAGAAGGCTGTTCCATTTTCAAAGTGCTATGACTGCTTGCAGCATTTATGTTTAGGGGGTGAAAAAACATCAAACATAGATTTGTTTCATTGATGACTGTTACTTAATCCTATGTATGAGAACTTAGTCATTACTCAGGGATACCTGACAAGCCACCTTCCTCTCTGTGTAGGCATAGTGTGGAAGGCTGCTGATACTCTCACCTTCTGCATGATTGTAGCTGTTCTCATAGTTTGCCCTTCCAGATTTGAGAATTTTAAAGGAGCTGGTTTGCAGCGCTGAACACTACTGAGGAGGCTTTCTGTATGCTTATCAGCATTCAGCAAACTATAGAGCCAAAAATTAGAATCCGTCCAAATCAGTCCTTCCCAGAAAAGTCTGTGGAGAGATAGAAGCTTCAAAACTTCTTTTCTAAAAAAAATAGATAAGCTTTGGGAGAAGCTATCTGGGGATATTTTAAATAATTTAAATAATTATGCTCAACCCAAAGGCTGTTTGTACATCTGTCTTCTTATTGTTTAGTAATACTAGACTGTGGTTCCAGAACAATATGCAGCCTCCTCTTTATGCACATGCAGCAGCATGAAGCTTGGCAATGTATCATCTGGGAAAATTGGTTTTGGGGTGATGAATTGCCAGGTTAAGAGTATTGTATTCTTGCTATCGCCTTCATTATCGGAGCAGTTTAAAAAGTGTTTTTTATATGGTGTAGCAGCTCTGTTATGATAAGAATTAAATACAACACTTTAACATGTGGCTTTAGACAAACTGGTAGGTTTACATCTGTGCTGTGCAATGTTAGGCAATTTCAACAGTAGCATTAGTAGCAGCAACTTTTAAAAACTGTGCAATTAAACCCAACGAAATCCAAGCAAAGGGGTGAGGTGGAACATGTTAATGATTCATTAAAAAATTGACAAAGGTATATGCATATATGTGTGTATGTATGTTTGTATTGAGAAATGACAGAAGAAAAGGTACCAAGTCCTTGTTGAAAGAGAATCATGGGATTTTGGTCACCAGCATCACTTTCCAATGATGATTGCTCAAATTTTGCATCACTTTGTGTGCAGGGAAACATCAGCACCTTCTTTGAATGAGACATTTAAAGGTAATTAGCAATTTACTGATATTGAAAAACTCCCTGGCCTTATAATATTTTTTGTGTGTCAAAATGGGATGAGATAGAAAAAAACAAAACACTAACAACAAACAAGTTAACAAAAAATGATAATAGCCAACCATTGCTGAGGGCTTGCTAGAGTACTCAATGGTGGCAGTGCTTGTATTCTGCCGAAAGGAAGTGTTTCTTCTACAAGGAAGAAACCCAGCCGGGCTCCCCAGACCAGTGTGCCCTTTCTCATTGAAATATTCTACATTTCTCATCCCAACAGAGTACATAAACATACTTAAAAACACATAAGCATTATGTGTCCTAATACTAATTTATATTTTCTCAACTACCAGCCAACTGGAGTTCAAATTTCTCAAAGTGATAAATGTAGTTGTTATCAGACTTTGCCTGCTCATTTTCATGTATTCTGGTGGTCTTCACTTTAATACTTCTAAGTTTATAAGTTAAGAACCGATAAACCTGAGTTAAATGAATTATCCTCTACTTGTGAATGGTTATTTTTCAGTTCTTTAAAGAAAATATCCAAACCCTTACGTGTCAAGTGCCATTGTGTTCATTCACTGTCTGTCTTCATGAATAAATCTTTGAAGCAAACATTTTATGAAGATATACTGTTCCCATCTGAACAAGGCCTGGTACCACATTAACATGGGATGCATACCTGACAAGGTTTTTAAGGTCTACTATAGAAATTGAGGGCAAAGAGTGATAGAAGTCATTCAACATCATCTGCTTAGCAAGTAACAAAACTGGGACTCTAAACTTAGACTCAGTTCCAAACCTATGCTTTCCTTTCTGTGATCCTTTTACAGCATTGTATTTGAGTCTATTTCCCATCAGATATCTTCAGCTCCATCCACATACCTGCAAATTTCATTTCACTTTTCTTAGAAACTGAATAATATGTAGGTAAACAACCATCCTGAATGTGGTAACCCAGACCCCAAAAGACAAATATTGCAAGACCTTTTTTTAAAATGTAGATGTTAGCTTTTAAGTTTTCAATATGTGTGCTTCAGTCTGAATAATGGCTAATAAGAAACCAGGGAAGGAGAGGATCTTCAAAGGAAGAGGAAATTGAGTACACAATGTTATGAAGGGATAATAGAGAAACTGGAGGATTAAATGGGAGAGGGGGATAGGAAGGCAGAGTAAAGGAGGAAATATGGGAGGAATAACTAACATCCCTTAGATGTTTTCATCAAAGTCCTACCCTTTTTTGAAATGTCATATGAAAACCTAGTACTGTAGAAGCTTTATAAAATAGATGCATATATGAAAGGAATTTAAATGGAGTCACCATAAATTTTAGGGGACAATGTTCCAACCAGATATCCCACCAAGTAAAACCTCTGGCATCAAGGACGGGTTAAATCTTGTTGAGTCACTGGCCAAAGTGCCCCATAGACCACCACTCAAATATCATAGGCTATTGCCAAGGTTATCATTTACTCTCCACAACCTGATAGTAACACCATATTACTGAAGACAGCATTTACTTATGCCATCAAACACAGAAAAATCAACTAGAAGCTTCACTCCTAATGACCAGCATTCAATGCTAGTGATGGAACCAAGCTCCCAAAGGAGAAATGTAATCATTAGTATCACCCAGCTACACCTATAACCTACCACAGTTAGCTATCTGCAAGATATACTGTGAAATACTGGCACAAATGTTATAGGAACAACCAGCCACCTCTTAATTGGATTTAAGACCCTCTCTATGAGATGGGATCTGACACTGCTAAAGTAACCAAGAACCTGAGATAGGTAACAGGCCTAGGGGAAAGTCTACTACTATTATTCTGATAAAGAAACATAGCAGTAAGATGGTTCCTGGTGTCGTAGTCTTGAACCCATTGAACAGAGCATCACTTAGCCCTCACCAAAGAAGCTTCTTCTCGCAGTAGATGGTGATTAACTCAGAGATCCACCATTGTACATTAGGCAAAAGGTTGAGAAAGTTGGAGAGCACGGGAGCACTCAGTCTTTGACGGTTTTATCAAAGTCCTCCCATCAAGGTTCAGGGATCTATGTGGAAGCAGTGATATAAAGAGCCAGAGATGGTAGAAGACTCCAAGAAAACATCTTCCAGACACAACAGGACTGACGTACATATGAACTCACAGAGACTATGAGAACACACACAAGACCTGAAAAAAAAATCCAAACCAGACAAAAAAATCCCCACTGAAAAGGGGAAGCAAGCACAAAGTCCAGCCCCTAATCAAGAAGCTATTTGCAAATGATATGTGCTAGGAAAGGGAGAATTAATTTTCTACAGTGGTGTGTCCCTGGGTATATTAACCACACTCCAGGTCAGGTTCTATGCCCAGGAATAGTTAGCCAACACAAAACAGACTTTATGGATTTTTGGGGGGTGTAGGGGTAGGGTATTTTTATTTTCTTTTGGTATTATTTGTCTTATTGGGTGTTTTGTTTGTTTTGAGTTTTGTTTTTGTTCTGTCTTTGGAGTGGGGACATGAAGTTGAATGAGTCAGGAGGTAGAAATGATATGGAAAAGGAAAGATCTGGGAAGTATTGAAGGAGGGTAAAAACGTGAACAAAATATACTTCAGAAAAAAAAATAAGAAAAACAAAACAAACAAACAAACCAGGAGTGTCACTTGGAAAGAATTGTTCAAAGAGACCGCACTTGAAAGGAAGTGGCTTCTTAATATAAAGCTCTTGGTTTTTGCATTGGAATCCATGAACCACAAAATGACCTGCAAAAGCACAGAAACAAAACAAAACTCTTAGAGTAGCTGAACCACGTGTTCCCCCCATACTGAAACCATCAACAACAACATATTACAGACATTCATCTCAATGTGTGCCTTGGAGTTGAGATTGAAATGGATAACATATGAGCTGTAGCTTTCTCACAGTGAACTGAATCCAGAAGGCTTATCCACATGAAAACATGAGCTCTCATCTCCAAGGAATAAGAGATAGTTTGTTTCAGAGGCAAATATGAGTGACCACAGCTCAGGAACACAGATTCAGGTCACCCAAAACTCCATGTTCAAATGTGGTGATGTTTCCTGAAGTTTTACAGAAATGGAACAAAGAAGGTCCATAAATCAAGGAAGTTTTTAAATGCTTTGGTGGAAACCTCAGATGGTGTATGATAGCATTATTAACTTTTTGGTTGCTGGAAGTCTGTTTAGTTGGAGTCTGTTTGTATATTCCCTAGGATTTACCTAATAGACATAAGGATGTCGGGATACACACTGAGGTAAATAATAAGTAGCTGTTAATAGGGCTAAACATGACTCAAGGTAGACTGCAGTTAGACTCTGGATCTGTAGTGGTCTACTCTATCCACAATCGCTGTAGTTCTGACCATCAGCTTTACAGAACTGATTCTTCCCAGAAACGTTCATTCACTGGCCATTTTGAGGTCTTACTCCCAGTGAGAGAACCAAACATTCACCAATTTCTTAGCTGTCATTCAGTATATATTTAAGTACACTTTAAATGTGTCTAATCACAGTTTAAAACAACATTTTTCATCTGTAAAATGGAGCAAAATAGGACCTATCTCTGAGCTGTGAGATGAAATGTAGAAATTTGCAGGTGTCTTAGACTCATCTCAGAGCAATACCTACCACATCAACTACGCAGCAAATGATAGCGGTGAGTACAGACTTTCACAAGACACATGCCGGGTATTGGAATTCAACATTAGCCTTTTCACAGGACGCTCAGAATTCAACAGATGGGGTCACTCCTATATACCAAAGTCACATAGATAAGCGTGTGAGGCTATGTAGGGCGTAGGGGAGACACAGAGGAGAAGCAAGCGTATCTGGGGGTAAAAAAAAAAGATCCTTGCAGAGATGGCTGCTGCAGACTGACTCTTGAATAGAATTCTGTGGCTAGAGAGGCCAGGAAAAAGGAAGGTGTAAGGAGAAAAACTTGTAGTGAAAGTTTAAAGTCTCAGGAGCTCTGCTCTGGATAATGGCTCGCTTACGGAAATGGGTAACAAAGGGGGTTTCTAGTGAGAGGAAAATCAACACCCGAGGTAGACGATTCACGGAGGACTGAAAAGCAGTCACGCTTTCCGCAGGAGGGCAATATAAACAAATGTGCACTGTAGAAAACTTGGAGTGGCAAATGGGGAAGGAAAAGAGAGGGTGCGTGCCTGGAGGTCAGAGTGGAAAGATTGTCGAAACAGACCAAACAAGAAAAGGTATGAACGCGACAGCAATGAGAAACACAAGAGCTTTGAAGCGGAAGATGGGAAGGATTTCAGAATCAGTTGCAGTGGTAGTAAAAATAGCGGTTAGGTATCATCATTGCTGACTTGGACGGTTTTAAGTGTGGTTAGCACAGGGAGGGTAAGATGGAAACACGTATAAAAAGCCGGCGAGTTCTGCTTTGAGCAAAGGCATTTTAGATAGCAGTAGACACTGGTGAAGATAGGTATGTGACCTATCTTTGGAATATAAAGAAGCAGTGAAGTTGGAACTGTAGGAGTGAGCACATCGGCATGTTGAAGGGCAAGAAACTACCAAGAAGTTTCCTCGGAGAAGCCACAGAAGCACGGAGGTGAGTGCCAAGATCCAGGTTCCAGAGGATCCAGCGCATGCATGAGATGAGAGAAGCCAGAAGGTGAGGTTACAAAAAAAAAGCCTCCCAGGAGAGAGGTGGAAGCAAGGTAGAGTGGTAGCTCCAAAATATACACACGAGAAACCACAGAGTGCTCCGGGAAGTGAATAGGAGCCTTTTGAGCCTGAAGGCTGAGGATCCTTCCTGGTCTCCCATTTTCGTCGGGGCAGTTTCTGGCCAGAGTCAAGCTATTCTACATCTTCAGTGTGCTTCTGTAGACACGCGTACGTTCTTCTTCAAGAAGTTGCTGCTTTCTCTGAGTTAGCTAGATGTTTCTATTGTGCTCTTTTCATTTCCACTCATGCTTCCAGCCTTCTCCAAGATCTGTGTCTGGCTTGCTATGTTGAATTGCTAGAGATAAAACTGGAGAGTCTTTCAACATTTCTTCTCTGATAAATATGTCCAGAAGGAATTATGCCACTCTGGTTATCATCCTAAAGAGAACAGCACTGACAAAAGAGGAAAGAACCATTTTTCATTATTTTAGTCACATTTACTCAGAAAACATCTGAGTAATAGAAGCTCTGAATAGAATTATCAGAAGCTCTGACGGACCCACCCAGCATCCTCTAAGCTAGTTCACTAAGGAGCAATGTCCTCAAGCTTCTCCCAGAGGCAGAGATTCAAATAGGTTTTAAATGACAAAGGAAAGCCACATATGAGGGTTCTGTGAAAATAGGAGAATTGACATATTTGAATTTTAACTTTTCATTTTGAAATAATCATGACTCACTAGATGCTGCAAGTACTATTCAGGAAAGAGCTATAATTCCTCGACACTAAAAGATGAATCTCAGCACAGCGCTAAGGCAGGAGGTCAACACTGCCAAAGCACGTGTGGGTCTGTTATTTATCTCTTGTAAACATGGTAATCCTAGCCATGACCATAGCATTCGGGAAATGATTCTTTCACTAAAAATTCTCTTTCATGTAGCTGTTCATGTCATTTCCAAAATTGTAAAGGTACCATAAAAAGTCTGATCTTTTGAGCTGGGCTTTCTTCATTCAGCATGATGAGTTGAGATGCATCTAAGTTGTAAGTACAAATGGTTTGCTTCTGTTTGTTGTAGAATAGTATTCTGTGGCATAGATGTACCACATCCTTGTCACAGTAAAGGAGACCTAGTGGCTCTTGTAAACAAAGCTTCTGGGAGTAGACTTTTCTATGGTGTTGAGCCTTAACTTCTATCTTGTAAATACACAACAGGGGTTGCTGCACTACACAGTAAAGATGCATAAACTTGCTGAGGTTTTCCTCAGAGCATTAGGTGTCACCTGATCTACTTAGCAGTAAACTACATCCCCATTTAGTGTTGCCTCTATTTTCAGTTGTTCAAATATGCCTTCCATGATATAGGGCTTGATCCCTAGTGACAAGGAGTTTGAGCATCTTTCTGCAGGGAGTCTGAGCATCTTTCTGAAGGATTATTTGCAATCAACACATCCTGTAGCATTGTCTCATTTTCTAATTAAATTCAGGTGTTGTTTCTTTTTGTTTTGTTTTGAGTTTGTGGCTCTTTATACATCATACATATGTACAAACAATAGAGATATCTGTGTACTTCTCCTGGTTAGAAATTTTATATCTTTGTCATTTTAGTAGTGCCTATCACAGAGCAGAATTCTTGACTTGAAGTCCTATTGTTTTTATGTTTCATTCTTTGAGCAATCACATCATGTTTAGTCTTAAGATTAAAAATTCATTTGAATTTCTGCAGGTCAGTAAAATATGCAATATTACATAATCACATCTGAGGTCACAGACATCTAAAGTTTGCTTCAGGTTGGAAGATAAGGTTAAGCAAAAGTTTATATACTTGTAAATTAACATGAGTTTGTAATTTTGAAGATAGGAGGATAAGTACACTGGGTTTGTCATGTCATTCTACTTTTGTGTGTATTTGAAATTTTTTAATAAAAAGAGTTTTTTTTTAAGAAGAAGAGGAAGTGGAGGAGGAAGAAGAGGAAGAGGAAGAAGAAGAAGAAGAAGAAGAAGAAGAAGAAGAAGAAGAAGAAGAAGAAGAAGAAGA
>JADRCH010000080.1:559072-576230 GCA_019843965.1 Rhynchomys soricoides | reverse complement strand
GAAGAAGAAGAAGAAGAAGAAGAAGAAGAAGAAGAAGAAGAAGAAGAGTTGTACATATTTTGACGCCATAATCTAATTTTGAAAACTTTACCCTAAGGAAAAGATTGAAATACTGGCAAAGGAAAATAATCTGTCCTGGGATGTTTATAGCAACATTACTTGTGAAAGTGGAAGGAAAAAGTCAGAAACAATACAAATAGCTAACATTAAATAATGTTATATAACCCATGCTATATCATCCTGGGGGCCATTAAAGAGCCATTAAAGTGATAAAAATTGAGCCCGAAGATACAGGAAGGCTGTTCCAAAATAATGCTAGACAGAGAATAAAAACAAAATATAATCCTTCAACTTTAATTTAGCCAGTCATGGTTTTGGAATAATGTGATTTTATATTTCTCTAGCAAAAAAATTAGTTCATTTCCCTAAACAATGTAATGGTCATTTCAACTGTTGCAGTTACAAGAATAAAGCAGCATGACTCAGCCCCTTCGCTACCTCAGGGTTCCCACAGGCAGAAGGGCAGGCAAAGGGATCTTTTACCAAGGCAGGGTGAGGATAAGTGATAGTAGTTCCTATCCTACCCTCAGACACCCATCCATGTGCATCTTGATGATGTGCTGGAACTCCTGGCTGGGGCATGAGACTCTGCTAAGATTAATAAATGCTCCAACCAGAAAAGGACTGATTTTTAAAACTCCCAGACCTATGTGTTCCACCTTAAAACCTGGAGGCCACGTTTGTCTTCCAAGAGGCAGAAAATGGGTCAATAAGGGATGAGAGGGGAGGTGGGGAGGAGCTGAGAGGAGGAGGGGGAGGGAACTGTAATCAGAGGAGGAGGGGGAGGGAACTGTAATCCGCATAACAGTATGTAAGAAAAAAGATCTACTTTCAGTAAAAGGTAAAATAAATAAGCAAACAAATCTTGAAGGCAGATTTGCTTTACAGTGTTCTGGGGCTCACAAAGGCTTCTGGGATTAGCATGGGGAAATGGGAGGAGGACCCATGTTCTTAAAAGCAGCAAATCTAGTTTATGTCAGAAAGTTTCACACACTCTTTGGTCACACACTTTTTTTTTCTCCTTTTTTTTTTTCTTTTCATATTTTATTTACATTTCAAATGTTTTCCCCTTTTCAGATCTCCCTTTTGGAACCTCCCTATTCCCTCCGCCCTCCCCCTGCCACTATGGGGATATTCTCCAACCCACCCTTCCACCCACCCACCCACTCTTGTCTTCCCTCCTTGTCATTCTGCTATACTGGGGGATCTAACACCCTCAGGCCCAAGGGCCTCTCCTCCTCCTGATGGATAACATGACCCTCCTCTGCTGCATTTGTGGCCAGCACCATGGGTCCCTCCATGTGTGTTCTTTAGTTGGTGGATCAGTCTCCAGAAATATGGGGGGTCAGGCCAGTTGCCACTGTTGCTACCTCCCTGGGGCTGCACATTCCCTCAGCTCCTTCAGTCCTTTTCTAAGCCCTCCATCTGGGACCTCACACTCCCCCCTACTGTTGCTGTGAAGTGACTCTTGGGTATTTCAAACTTTTGGGCTAATAACCAATTAACAGTGAGTACATACCATGTTCGTTCTTTTGTGACTGCGTTACCTCCCTCAGGATGATATTTTCAAGATCCATCCATTTGTCTACGAATTTCATGAAGTCATTGTTTTTAATAGCTGAGCAGTATTCCATTGTGTAAATGTACCATATTTTCTGTATCCATTCCTCTGTGGAGGGACATCTGGGTTGTTTCCAGTTTCTGGCTATTATAAATATGGCTGCTATGAACATAGTGGAGCATGTGTCTTTATTACATGTTGGAACATCTTCTGGGTATATGCCCAGGAGTGGAATAACTGGGTCCTCAGGTAGTATTATGTTCATTTTTCTGAGAGTCGGCCAAACTGATTTCCAGAGAGGTTGTATCAACTTGCATTCCCACCAGCAATGGAGGAGTGTTCCTCTTTATCCACATCCTCACCAACATCTGCTGTCACTTGAGTTTTTGATCTTAGCCATTCTGACTGGTGTGAGGTGGAATCCCAGGGTTGTTTTGATTTGCATTTCCCTGATGACTAAGGATGTTGAACATTTCTTTAGGTGCTTCTCGGCCATTCAAGTTTCCTCAGTTGAGAATTCTCTGTTTAGCTCACTTCCTCATTTTTTGATAGGGTTATTTGGATCTCTGGGGTCTAGCTTCTTGAGTTCTTTGTATACATTGGATATTAGCTCTCTATCAGATGTAGGATTGGTAAAGATCTTTTCCCAATCTGTAGGTTGCCGATTTGCCCTATTTACAGTGTCCTTTGCCTTACAGAAGCTTTGTAATTTTATGAGGTCCCATCTGTCAATTCTTGATCTTAGAGCAATAGCCATTGGTGTTCTGTTCAAGAACATTTCCCCTGTGCCCAAGTGTTTGAGACTCTTCCCTACTTTCTCTTCTATTAGATTCAGTGTATCTGGTTTTATGTGAAAGTCCTGGATCCACTTGGACTTGAGCTTTGTACAGGGAGATAGGAATGGATCAATTCACAATCTTCTACATGTAGACCACCAATTGATCCAGCACCATTTGTTGAAGATGCTGTCTTTTTTCCACTGTATGGTTTTAGCTCCTTTGTCGAAGATCAAGTGACCCTATGTGTGTGGGTTCATTTCTGTATCTTCGATTCTATTCCATTGATCTACCTGCCTGTCACTGTACCAATACCATGCAGTTTTTATCACGACTGCTCTGTAGTACAGCTTGAGGTCAGGGAGGCTGATTCCCCCAGAAGACCTTTTATTGTTGAGAATAGTTTTTGCTATCCTGGGTTTTTTGTTATTCCATATGAATTTGAGAATTGCTCTTTCTAGGTCTACAAAGAATTGAGTTGGGATTTTGATGGGGATAGCATTGAATCTGTAGATTGCTTCCGGAAGGATGGCCATTTTAACTATATTAACCCTGCCAATCCATGATCATGGGAGATCTTTCCATCTTCTGATGTCTTCTTCGATTTCTTTCTTCAGAGACTTGAAATTCTTGTCATACAGATCTTTCACTTGTTTGGTTAGAGTCACACCAAGATATTTTATATTGTTCGTGACAATTGTGAAGGGTGTTATTTCCCTAATTTCTTTCTCAGCCTGTTTATCCTTTGAGTATAGGAAGGCTACTGATTTGCTTGAGTTAATTTTGTATCCAGCCACTTTGCTGAAGTTGTTTATCAGATGTAGCAGATCTCTGGTGGAGTTTTTCGGGTCAGTTAAGTGTACCATCATATCATCTGCAAATAGTGATATTTTGATTTCTTCCTTTCCAATTTGTATCCCTTTGACTTCCTTTTGTTGCCTGATTGCTCAAGCTAGAACTTCAAGTACTACATTGGATAGATAGGGAGAGAGAGGGCAGCCTTGTCTAGTCCCTGATTTTAGTGGGATTGCTTCCAGTTTCTCTCCATTCAGTTTGATGTTGGCCACTGGTTTGCTGTATATTGCTTTTACTATGTTTAAGTATGCTCCTTGAATTCCTGATCTTTCCAAGACTTTTATCATGAAGGGATGTTGAATTTTGTCAAATGCTTTTTCAGCATCTAAAGAAATGACCATGTGGTTTTTTTCTTTGAGTTTGTTTATGTAGTGGATTACATTGATGGATTTCTGGGTATTGAACCATGCCTGCATCCCTGGGATGAAGCCTACTTGATCGTGGTGAATGATCCTTTTGATGTGTTCTTGGATTCAGTTTGCAAGAATTTTATTGAGTATGTTTGCATCAATATTCATAAGGGAAATTGGTCTGAAGTTTTCTTTTGTTGTTGGGTCTTTGTGGGGCTTTGGTATCAGTGTAACTGTGGCCTCATAGAATGAATTGGGTAGTATTCCTTCCGTTTCTATTTTGTGGAATAGACTGAAGAGTATTGGTATTAGGTCTTCTTTGAAGATCTGATAGAATTTTGCACTGAACCTATATAGTCCTGGGCTTTTTTTTGGTTGGGAGACTGTTAATGACTGCTTCTATTTCTTTAGGGGTTATGGGACTTTTTAGATGGTTTATCTGATCCTGATTCAACTTTGGTAATTGGTATCTGTCTAGAAACTTGTCCATTTCTTCCAGATTTTCCAGTTTTGCTGCATATAGGCTTTTGTAGTAGGATGTGATGATTTTTTTAATTTCCTCAGAATCTGTTGTTATATCTCCCTTTTCATTTCTAATTTTGTTAATTTGGATACTGTCTCTGTGTCCTCTGGTTACTCTGGCTAAGGGTTTATCTATCTTGTTGATTTTCTCAAAGAACCAGCTCCTGGTTTTGTTGATTCTTTGTACAGTTCTTTTAGTTTCCACTTGTTTGATTTCAGCCCTTAATTTGATTATTTCTTGCCTTCTACTCCTCTTGGGTGTATTAGCTTCTTTTTGTTCTAGAACTTTCAGATGTGCTGTTAAGCTGTTAGTGTATGCTCTCTCCAGTTTGTTTTTGGAGGCATTCAGAGCTATGAGCTTTCCTCTTAACACTGCTTTCATTATGTCCCATAGGTTTGGGTATGTTGTACTTTCATTTTCATTAAATTCTAGGAAATCGTTAATTTCTTTCTTTATTTCTTCCTTGACCAAGTTATCATTGAGTAGAGCATTGCTCAGTTTCCATGTATATGTGGGCTTTCTGTTGTTGTTTTTGCAATTGAAGATCAGCCTTATTCTGTAGTGTTCTGATAGAAAGCATGGGATTATTTCAATCTTCTTATATCTGTTGAGGTTTGTTTTGTGACCAATTATATGATCAGTTTTGGAGAAGGTACCATGAGTTGCTGAGAAGAAGGTATATTCTTTTGATTTAGGATGAAATGTTCTATAGATATCTGTTAAATCCATTTGGTTCATAGCATCTGTTAGTTTCACTGTGTCTGTGTTTAGTTTATGTTTCCAAGATCTGTCCATTGTTGATAGTAGGGTGTTGAAGTCTCGCACTCTTATTGTGTGAGGTGCAATATGTGCTTTGAGATTTAGTAAAGTTTCTTTTATGTATGTGGGTACCTTTACATTCAGGACATAGATGTTCAGATTTGAGAGTTCTTCTTGGTAGATTTTTCCTTTGATGGGTTTGAAGTGTCCTTTCTTATCTTTTTTGATGACTTTTGTTTGAAAGTCAATTTTATCCAATATTAGAATGGCTACTCCAGCCTGTTTCTTGGGGCCATTTGCCTGGAAAATTGTTTTTCCAGCCCTTTACTCTGAGGTAGTGTTTGTCTTTAACATGGAGGTGTTTTTCCTGGATGCAGCAAATGCTGGGTCCTTTTTATTGATCCAGTCTGTCAGTCTATGTCTTTTTATTGAGGTATTGAGTCCATTGATGTTAAGAGATATTAATGAATAGTGATTGTTGCTTCCTGTTATTTTCAATGTTATTTTTATGTTTGTGTGGCTATCTTCTTTTGAGTTTGTTGAAAGATTACTTTCTTGCTTTTTCTAGGGTGAGTTTCCTTCCTTGTGTTGGCAGTTTCCATCTATTATTCTTAGTAGGGCTGGGTTTCTGGAAAGATATTGTGTAAATTTGGTTTTGTCATAGAATATTTTGGTTTCACCCTCTATAATTATTGAGAGTTTTGCTGGGTATAGCAGCCTGGGCTGGCATTTGTGTTCTCTTAGAGTCTGTATGAGATCTGCCCAGGATCTTCCAGCTTTCATAGTCTCTGGTGAGAAGTCTGGTGTAATTCTGATAGGTCTGCCTTTATATGTTACTTGCCCTTTTCCCTTACTGCTTTTAATATTCTTTCCTTATTTTGTGCATTTGGTGTTTTGACTATGATGTGACGGGAGGAATTTCTTTTCTAGTCCAATCTATTTGGATTCTGTAGGCTTCCTGTATGTTCATGGGCTTTCTTTAGGTTAGGGATGTTTTCTTCTATAATTTTGTTGAAGATATTTACTTGTCCTTTAAGTTGGGACTCTTCACTCTCTTCTATACCTATTATCCTCAGGTTCTGTCTTCTCATTGTTTCCTGGATATTCTGGATGTTTTGGGTTAGGACCTTTTGGCGTTTTTCATTTTCTTTGCTAGTTGTATCAATGTTTTCTGTTCTATCTTCCGAACCTGAGATTCTCTCTTCTATCTCTTGTATTCTGTTGGTGATGCTTGCCTCTATGGCTCCTGATTTCTTTCCTAGGTTTTCTAACTCCAGGGTTGTCTCCTTTTGTGATTTCTTCATTGTTTCTATTTCTATTTTTAGTTCCTGGATGGATTTGTTCATTTCCTTTGTCTGTTTCATTGTGTTTTCCTGTAATTCTGCCTATTTGATTGTGTTTTCCTGTAAATCCTTAAGGGATTTTTGTGTTTCCTCTTTAAGGGTTTCTAGTTGTTTACCTGTGTTCTCTGGTATTTCTTTAAGGAAGTTATTTATTTCCTTCTTAAAATCTTCTATCATCATCATGAAATGTGATTTTAAATCTGAGTCTTGCTTTTCTGGTGTGTTGGTTTATCCAGGGTTTGCTCTGGCGAGAGAGCTGGGTTCTGATGATGCCAAGTAGTCTTGGTTTCTGTTCCTTGTGTTCCTGCCCTTGTCTTTCACTATCTGGTTATCTCTGATGTTAGCTAGTCTTACTCTCTCTGACTGTGGCTTGTCTTTCCTGCAAGCCTAGGAAAGCTGTGGTACACGGTCAGCTCTGGAGTGCAGACAGAAACCAGAAAAATCTAGTCCCCAACTGTCCCTTGATTCCTGTGTCCTGATGGCTCTGCAAGGGTCTCTCTTGATTTAGTGAATTTTAACAGAAGTAATGGTCTTGCCTGTGCTTGAAGGTGTGTAGGCACTCCTGGTATGCCAGCTTTCTCCTGGCATTGTTTGAGTATGGAGCCCCGTGTCACAAGATCTGTTCCACAGCCCCTGAAAGAAACCAGAAGACCACTCCTCAGTCCCTGTGTCCTGGGGATTCCAGGTGGGACCCTCTGAGCAGGCATGCTTGCCCACACTCCTGGGAGTCTAGCTTTCTCCCGGAACTATTTGGCTATGGAGCCCTGGTGGCCCAGGCAGAGGTCTCCCACCACAGATGGAAACCAGAACACCATTATAATTTTTAAAAGAAAATAACACGCTGTGACATCTTATAACATGATTTGGAAATCTTTTTCAGATTGTTTTCTTTGTCCTTTGTGATCACATTTAGTTTTTCTTGTTTTGTTTTGTTTTACTTTATCCCAAATCAAATTGTTATCAGAAGAGAAATGTTTTAGAATCTTTAAAGAAAGACTCCAGTTCTTGATTCTTCCTTTTTCATGTATGAACTTGTTTATCTTGTAAACAATGCTGTAGGATGCCTTTCTGGGAGAAGAGAAGAGATTCTTGTCAGAAGGCAATCCAGGGAGAAGCAGATTTGTTTCCAAACATAGCCATAGAAACTATGAAGTGTCTCCCCGAGCAGGTTATTGGTCCAGTGTTGGATGTGGGAAAGAAAGGTATGGAATCATAAGAAGCATGAACACTCTTTGGGAAAGCCAGGTTTGGCTAATTCAGGGCCAACAAAAGATTTTCTGATGCTGAGCAACAGAAAACGATCAGTTCTAATGATAAAACTAAGTGTAATTAATGCCTCCCACATCAGAAGCCAAGTAGATAATACAACTGAAATGGGATAGAAAAATGAAAGGTTAGTACTAGAAAGTAATTAAGCAACCTAGTCATTACACCAAAGTGTTTTGTGGGAGCATGAATATTTACTTTGATTCCTGGAGTTTACACAATACATAAGCAAGTAAGCTCTGTGTGGTTAGGAAGTTTCCACATTGTCTTTTAATAAAAAGTAAAACTTTACAATACTCATTCTTGTCCACTAGCTGTCTAACATGATCACCCATGGCTGCTGTGACATACAGTCTTATTCACTGTGGTAGTCAAGGTGAGGAAGGTCCCCTACAGGTTCACACGCTTGAATGCGTGGTCTCTGATCGATGGTGCTGTTTGCTGAGGTTCTGGAACCTTTATGAAGTGAGTCTCTGCACTTGGGTGTTTAGCGTTACAGCCCCGCTGCACTTCCAGTTTGCTATTTGCACTTCCTGCACAAGTTTGAAGATGTTGTCTCTCAGCTTCCTTCTCTAGCTGCCTGAGGCTATGCTTCCCCAGCCATTATGAACTTTCCCTCTAGAACTATAGTCTAAATAAAATATCTCTTTCATAAGTCATTTTTGGTTATGGCGTTTTAGCACAGAAATAGAAAAGTAACTAATGAATTCACTGAATTTACCAATAAGTGACCTGTCATTTAGAATATAAAACCAGAAGCCAACTCATAGACTTCCAGTAAGAATAATGAAAGCTTTCATGAGAAAAAATATTTAGATGTAGAAATTTCGATTGTACAGTGTAAGGTTAGTTGAGGAAAATTATGTGATTAATATTTATCAAGAGTTATCATTGCTTTTAAAAAGAAATGGTAAGGTGCAAAATAAAGAGTAGATCATGTGATACAAGCTTCCAACTATACTACCAAAATCATAATAATGTTTGGTACGTATTTTTGGTATGTATTAAGTAGTAAATAATTTTTGGTACATATTAAGTAGTTTATATAATACTCTATATGATCATTTAATAAAAGCTAATGTGTATTTGACAATCTTAAAGTTTAAGAATAGAAAGCTGAGTGTTGCTGCTCACTATAATCCTATCATCAGAGATCTAGAGGTACAAGAAGGAAAAATTTAAGGTTGTCTCAGCCACATAGAAATTTGAAACTAATCTGAACTACATGAGATCCTGACTCTAAACAAAATAAGATTAAAGATAGAAAACAGTAATGTATATGGTTAGCTTCATAACTTCAGATACACATAGTACCTGAGGCAAAGTTCTAAAAAGTGAGAAAACGACCACATACAAACTCTCTTCTATGAAGATGATGCTTTTTCCTTCTGTGGAAAGGCCTCATACTCTGCACCTCCCTGCCACTCTCCCCATCCCACCTCCTGCCGCTCCAGGAATGGTGTCAGCCACAGATTTACCCAGAATATTTGGAGCTACTCAGTAAATGTTGTCTGATTGGTCTATATTCTTATGGGTCATAAGTTACATGGAGGAAATGGTCTTCAAATCTCTAGCCAAAGAAAACTTTGATATAAAATAATCCATTACTGTGAGGAGAGAGGACGGATTAGACGGAGGAACTTCTTAATGGTGGGATTCTGGAGGTGCCTCTTGTGGATGAAGGACAAATCTCATGTGGCTTTATAATTTCCCCAAAGCAGGGACTTCTACTCTAGAGTGAGATGAAATAAGAAACAGTGTCACTTGCTTTTGTGCCTCAAATGTCAAGCTGCCAGGTCATTTTATGTTGCTCACATCGATGGTCTCGTTCTCATAGAGTTCTTTTATATCTGAAGAGTAACTTACATTTTAGTAATTTGGCTATTATTGAAAGATTGGGCTTTTGTTCCCGAATGTTGCCTAGTGTATCTGGATTTGCATTCATCACTTTATGATGGGGTAGATAGTAGGTACACATCCCAAGAAGACACCTAAAGAATATCCCTGCAAGAACAGTTCACACCAGCCCTGTTCTTCCTCTCAGCTGCAGGGATCCAGTGTTATGAATGGGCAGTGGCACACATTTGGAGATCTCATGGAGACCTGGACAGACACTAGTGACCTAAAGATAACTCAGTCAAAGAGCTCAGACTACGAGTGCTGACCACTGGGTTCAAATTCTGACTATTCTAACTGTTCAAGGTCTTGGTTATTACACTGGTAAAATGGCATAATGACAAGAGGTGCTATGGGTAAGGGTGGAGGTAATGTTTTCTTTGTTTGTTCTTTAAAAAAACAAAAACAAACAAACAAAAAACGAACTAAGGCTTCTTTTTGTTGTCCGGGGGGGCCAAGAACTTGTGATTCTCCTGCCTAAGCCTGGGTGTCCAGGACTAAGAGTGGACACATCCACCTAGGACTGTACTAGTAGCATATGGAGGTTTAACTAAGCTAAAGCTAGCAAAGCCTTCAGGTCAGTGACAGCACATAGAAACTGCACTCTGTAGATGCTAGGTAGCAAGGGTATTGCCCCAGATGGATTCAGGCCTCACATCTGCTAGAGAAGAGAGAATGTTAGCTACTCTAAAAGTATAGCCCAGGTATCTGTGGAGAGATTGCATGGCAGCTTCTCTTAGGAACTGTAAAGTCTTCTAGTAGACAGGAATTAACTAAATAATCTTTAAGTTTTCTTGCTACCTTCTAGACTTCTGTGAAATGCAGTTGAATACAGGAACCTCTGCCCCTTTGCCAGTGTCTATAGAATGAATATCTCAAGCAAATGATGATTGTATTACTCACTAATTTCAGGGAAACTCAGAGTTCACTGATGAGCTTCGTGCCTCCAATTTCTTATTTCATTTGTCCTCAGTGGGCCTGATTTTCATTATCTGTGAAGATTTGCATGGAATGATTTATCAGCTTTTACAAAACTGCTGCAGCACAGTCGATTGGCCTAATGGAGAAGAAAATTCTTATTTTGGATTTTATTTTGTCTGAAGTCTTGCCATAGCCATGGCTTCTTTCTGAAGAAGTTCAGAATCCTCTCCAACCTGGTCAAGAATTATTCTACCATGTTTGCTTCCCTCTGTCCATTAACCACCAGAACATGACTTCTTGCTATCCCATCCATGAACAATAGAACCAGTCTCCCCCATTTCTCTGTTTTTCCCTCTCAAAGCCTTTCAAAAGGCAGTGCTATCCCCAGCTCTGGGCCTACCAAGATGAACGCCTTCATCTTGTCCATAAGCATTCTGTGTCAGCCATGGTTTGAGTTGTCTGCTAGCTACATTTCATACCTATCAACAGAACTGTATTTTTGGTTTCACCTCAATCTGAGCTTATAAAAGCAATCCATATATACTCAATTAATAAAAACAACTTCAAGTCCATGGAACTCTGTAGTAAACAAAAAGCAAGAATTAAAAATTACTACTAATAATTACTAAAGGCTTATCACTTGTTGATGTTAAACAAAATAACTATGTGTCCAATGCTATAAACTCACTTATTTGAGCGTAAACTAAGAACCTCCTGTGATCTGGGTACCTTGTATTCATGTCTCATCTTGCTTGACCCTGTGAAACTGCTATAGCTATTTTAGAGATAGAGAAACTGAGATTAGAGAAATAAAGCCCCCCTGTTATAAAACTAGCTGAAAAGGAGCTGAAACACTGATCAGGCCAACTGTAAACCCTGTCTTCAGTGCACCACACTGCAGGAAGTCCTCCTTGCTGGTGACACAGGCCAGACACACCCTGACTTCCTGGGATCTTACATAGCAGCAGCCTGATTGCTCTTGGGACTGAACTGCTCAGACACTTCCAGAATTCTACAGTTGGCAACAGTGCCCGCGGGGATTTCTGTGCTTTGCTAAAACGCCATGGGCAATCTAACCACACTCTGTTTAGAAGGTTATCATCAGTGCCCACGTTGACTTCATCTGTCACGCAGAGTAACTCAGCCTCACCACTAACACTACATAGGGACAGTTAGTGATTTGCTGCTTAAGAAATAACAAAACCTTGAGGTAAACAGAAAAACATATGCAACCTGGCCATGAGTGAAGGTTTCCCACAAAGGAGCTAGCCAGTGGGACACCAGGTTGTAAAGAGAAGTCTCTCCAGACATATAAAATCAAAGTTCCAAATAAAAATCAGTATATTTCTCAGAAACAGTACCTCCAAGTAATATAATAATGTCAAAGCAATAACAAGGTTAGACTTGGGGTGGAAGAAAATGAGTTCTTTCAATCCTTTTTACCCGACTTTCTCTCTCTCTCTCTCTTTCTCTCTCTCTCTCTCTCTCCTTCCTGCCTGTGATGCAGGTCAGACACACCCTGACTTTATATATGTACACTTGTGTGTGTGTGTGTGTGTGTGTGTGTGTGTGTGTGTGTGTGTATGGAGAGAGAGAGAGAGAGAGAGAGAGAGAGAGAGAGAGAGAGAGAGAGGGGGGAATACCCTGGAATAAAAGGGAAACCACAGAAAGTGGCCAACTCCATTAGTACTCACCTGCCTATTTGTTACATTTTGGCGAGGATGATGTATTTTGTGACATTATTTCTACTCTAATATGAAGCCTATAAAACCAAAAGGAATGATCTTGGAGATGTATGCGTTGCGACTGTGCCGTGGAATGATGTAGGTCCTGGAACCCCAACTATTGGCAGCTAGGGACTGAAGATAGGACAGACAGGTGTACAAAAAGCTAGGACCAGGTAGGGGGTGCTGTAATGGAAAGCACCTGCGACCACCAGCAACCTGAAACATTGTGTTTATTTGTTATAACACAGAAGGAAATGTTAGGAGTCTGAGTAGGTTTCTGCAGGCAAGCAGTCTCTGGCTGTAAACATCTGGAAGGAGGAAGCTGCAGTGGCTAGTTTTTGTACAAATTAGTCCGTCGTCCTCCGTAAGCACTCATACTTGGACAGAGAAAGGCTTTTCTTCACCAAGCCTAACTCGTATAAGGAACAGCTTTACCCGTCTTCCCATGGTTTTTAGGTCATGGAGTCCTCAATATGGCCTTGCCCGTGTCAATAATACACATGCACACAGGGACTTCACTCTGTGGGCATAGGTGCAAGCTTTAAAAGGCAGTTAAGAATTATGCTGGCAAGCATATATTGTGGCAAGCATTGTCCTTTAAGATCCAGGCATTACTAGCCTGAGGTAGTTACCCAGTTTTCTAATACCAGGCACAATTGCTCTCCTGTTGAGCTGGTTTTAAGTCCAACTAGATAGCTATTGGTTACCACAAGGGTATGAGTGCCACTACTACAATTCTGCCTCGGCACCTAAGACTCGGCACGTTGCTGAAAAGGAGAAAGAAAGATTGTAAGAACCAGAGGACCAGTGGTGGCACACGCCTTTAATCCCAGCACTTGGGAGGCAGAGGCGGAGGCGGAGGTGGAGGCGGAGGCGGAGGCAGGCGGATTTCTGAGTTTGAGGCCAGCCTGGTCTACAGAGTGAGTTCCAGCCAGCCAGCCAGGGATACACAGAGAAACCCTGTCTCAAAAAACCAAAAACCAAACCAAACCAAAACAAAAAAACCAGAGGACCAAGAAGTCTGCTTTGACATTGTGTCTCCTAGAAATGACAGGGACCCTACACCCATGATAAGTCAACAATACAGTTGCCTAAACAAGACCTGCACAATAACAACTCAAAAAGACATGCTAACTTAGAATGTGGAAGTATCAGGAGGTTCCACCCCTAGAAAATGAACTCTTGGCAACAAAAGACTATTGCCCTTCATTTGCAACAATTGTTTATTAAATCTCTAGTTCCACCAAACATAAACCTTGTAATACACACGAGGTGTAATGTTTATTACCTAATTTAATGTATCTCGTGCAGTTTTTAATACTTTGTACATCTAAGCACAAACACTTGTAAGCACCATTTAAATTAGATAAATAACGTTGCTTAGCATTGGTTCTCAAGGAACCCATTTTATCATACAGAAAAATGTGTGTTTGGCATAGTTATTTGTTTTTGGACATTTTCAGGTTGCTTAGAAACTGTTCCACATAATTTAACTTTATATCATAATAGTTGGCCTAATGATTACCTTCTTCCAAGGTAATAATGGGGCCCAGTTTCATGTTCAAATTATTAGAAATTCCAAACAGGTTAGCAAAGGCCACTTTAAGGTTTTACTTAGAAAAACATAAAATTTCACTCCAAAGTTTGATCTTTCTGAGAATAAAATTATTGAGACAACATCGGAGTTTTGGCGACTTTAAATAAGTAGACCCCTATTATTATTATTTGAAACTGAATTGGATTTTGATGGGAAACACAAGAGTACAGAAATGGCTTTAAAGAAGAAATGGCAGTATTAGTACATTTTCTTGAGAAGATTGTACAGACAGCTTATAAGACACTGAAAACAAAGAAGCAGTGGCTCAAGATCAGACTGACACAGGTGCCTTACGTCAGCTACACCCAGCACTGCACCCGACACAGGTGCATCATGCCAACTACACCAAGCACTGCATCTGACACAAGTGCCTCACACTAGCTACACTCAGCACTGCGACTGGCACAGGTGACTCATACCAGCTACACTAAGCACTGCATCTGACACAAGTGCTTCACACCAGCTACACCCAGCAGTGCAACTGGCACAGGTGACTCATACCAGCTACACCCCAAACTGCACCTGACACAGGTGCAGCATGCCAGCTACACCCGGCACTGCACCTGACACAAGTGACTCACACCAGCTACACCCAGCACTGCACCTGGTACAGGTGCATCACTCCAGCTACACCCAACACTACACCTAGTACTGGTGCCTCATACCAGCTACACCCAGCACTGCACCTGACACACGTGCATCATGCCAACTGTACCAAGCACTGTACCTGACACAGGTGCCTCATGCCAGCTACACCCAGCACTATACCTGGCACAGGTGACTCACACCAGCTACACACAGCACTGCCCCTGACACAGGTGCTTCATGCCAGCTACACCAGCACTGCACCTGACACAGGTGCTTCATGCCAGCTACACTCAGCACTGCACTTGACACAGGTGCATTATGCCAACTACACCCAACACTGCACCTGACACAAGTGCCTCACACCAGCTACACCCAACACTACACCTGACACAGGTGCCTCACGCCAGCTACACCCAGCACTGTACCTGGCACAGGTGTCTCATACCAGCTACACCCAACACTACACCTGGTACAGGTGCCTTACACAAGCTATACCCAGCACTGCACCTGACACAGGTGCCTCATGCCAGCTACACCCAAAACTGCACCTGACACAGGTGCAGCATGCCAACTACACCCAGCACTGCACCTGACACAAGTGACTCACACCAGCTACACCCAGCACTGCATCTGGTACAGGTGCATCACTCCAGCTACACCCAACACTGCACCTGGTACGGGTGCCTCATACTAGCTACACCCAGCACTGCACCTGACTCAGGTGCCTCACCCAGCACTGTACCTGACACAGGTGCCTCACACCAGCTACACCCAACACTACACCTGACTCAGGTGCCTCACCCAGCATTGTACCTGGTACAGGTGCCTCATGCCAGCTACACCCAGCACTGCACCTGGAAGATTGCATTCTCTCTTCAGACTTCTGATTAATTTGAAAAATAAGGAAGAACTTTCTGAGCATTCTGTCTGTAGAGTGTGCTAGCTTTGTCTCTCTTGCTAGGGACCTCATGTCCTTCTATTATAAAAATCAATAAATTATAAATACATGAGTGAACTTCTCCTTGATTCTTTAAGGATGAAGATCATTTTTTCTCCATCATCTTTTCTATTTGCATTCTGAAAAATAGTCCTACTTGTCCATGCTGTTTAGTCCCACAAGAAATAATGCCACATATTTTGAGTCAAATCAGACTTTGAAAATTACCTAGCTCAAACCTTCAGTTTATTGATGAAGAAACTGAGATCCAATGGGATTAAATAGCTCACCCTGATCATGAAAGCAATCAGCAGCTGGCTGGGAGACTATTGACTCCAACCCCATTGTTACTCCATTCAAATACAAGAATATGCTGAACAAGTTCTAAAAACTGTTCATACCTGTTGGATCTACTAGTTGTTTGAAGAGGAAATTAAATTCCATAGGGAAGCCGGGAAAGTACCTAGATATGTTCAAATGGTAAGACCCTTCCAGTAAGAGTGGTTTATAAACCAGGTAAGGTGACCTTTGCTTATAATCTCAGAACTCAAAAACCCGAGACAAGATGACTACAGCAAGTTCAAGTCCAGCCTGAACTACAGAGTGAATTCAAGCTCAGTCCAGGCTACAAAGTGAATTCAATGCCAGCCTAGATTTATGCTACAAAGTGAAACCTTATGAAAAAGGAGGAAGAGGAGGAGGAGGAGCAGGAGGAGGAGGAGAAGGAAGAGGAGGAGGACAAAGATGACGAGGAAGAGGAAGAGGGAGAGGAGGAGGAAGAAGAGGAGAAGGTAATGATGATGATGATGATGATGATGATGGATGAGAAAAGAGGAAGAAGAGGGAAAGAAAGGCAGGTAGGTTTCATGCTTCTAATTGTGTTGAAACATTGTGGACCCCACTCAAATTTCTTTACTTTAGCTTGTAGATGAAATGCCACAATTGGCACACGGTAACTTAAGATGGTTTTTGTGACTCTTTGTATTTAAGGACTTTGCTTCAAGTAAGATGTGCATTGAGTAATCAGATTCCAACTTTTACTATTCTTGATATGTAATACAGCTGGGGTCAGAAGCAAGAGCTTGCAACTCAAATGCAGAAAGCTGGATCTGGAAGACATGAGCAGATAGATACTCACTATCTCATGGTAGACTTCTGTGACGGGCTTTGTATAAAGATGAGTCCGATGAAATAGGCTGAAGTTGCCATAGGAACTTTGTCTTGGGTATTTGGTAGCAGTGCTTGTGTGTGTGTGTGTGTGTGTGTGTGTGTGTGTGTGTGTGTGTGAGAGAGAGAGAGAGAGAGAGAGAGAGAGAGAGAGAGAGGTGTGAATTGTTAACCAGAATGAAAAAAGTCTGATAAATAACAAAACCAATGTGCTTACATGATAGTCATATACAATTTATTTGGCTGCGAGGTGATTTATTAGCTTGCTTGTGAAATGATTATGCATTTAACTTGCTATCATCTGTTTTCCATCTTAGAATTTAGGAAGAATTTAAGATATTCTTCTGAATAGCTCAAGTTCTTTTTAATATTTTGCCACCAATTTTGAACCGCTAGGATTTTGTCTCATCAGACGCATCTTCACAGCAAATCAAATCATTTAAAATAACCCTGTCAAGTCACACAGAGGTTTTTTCAAAGTGATGGTACTAATTTTAAAAGTTGTGTAAATGTAGGCTGATCTTACAAGTCCCCACAGTCTATGTCTGCCTTCTCTATCTGTTGAGAGCATCCACTGACCTCTATTTCAGAAAGAATCATGGTTGCAAACTAGTAAGAGCTGCTCCTTCTCCGCCACCATAGCACTTCCTGATGCTTCCAATGGAGTCTTCTGAATACCATGCACTGCACTGAAAGCATCAAACAGTCCCCATTAGTGTGGATTGCATGAAACTGTGAAGAAAATCATTAAAATACACATAAGTAAGAGCCTGGCTGCATTGGCCCTCTCTCTCTCTCTCTCTCTCTCTCTCTCTCTCTCTCTCTCTCTCTC
>JADRCH010000080.1:548586-559062 GCA_019843965.1 Rhynchomys soricoides | reverse complement strand
TCTCTCTCTCTCTCTCTCTCTCTCTCTCTCTCTCTCTCTCTCTCTCTTTCTCAGGATGGTACATCATCATTGTAAGCATTGAATAAAGGGGAATGAGTGGGAAGAATTAATTATGGGTGTTGATGAGGCAGCTGGGTAATTGGGACTGACAATAATGTTTGGAGAGCACAAAATGTAAGTGACCTTGGCTGACGCAAGAGCAGTAAAATTTGCTGGCTTGCTACTTCTCTGAAGTTATGAATTTTCACTAAAGTAGCAAATATTCTCCCAATTGTTTGATCCATCTATAAATGTATTTGGAGATATTCTTTATCCAGGGACCTTATGAACATCCAAATGGTTATTCTATCTGAAGAGGAATTGGTAGGGCAGATAAGAAAAACGGCAATACTAAGCTTTTGTCTGTTGTGCAGCCAAACTCTGACAAGAGGGCTTCCCAAGGACAAGTGCAAAGAGGAGGGCCCTCTGTAACAATGAGAGAAATAGGACTTTTCAGGCAATGTTCAGACTTTCAGGGTCACCACTTACTAGTTCATAGCAACCTTCGTTTTCATTTTTCTATGTTATGACTCAGGAATGCAGTGTTTCAAACAGTGCTGGCAATGCAGCTCCCTGAAAGTGCTTAGTGTGTCTGAAGCCTTGGGTTCAATCCCGGCACTGAAAACAATAGCATCAAAGATAACAATTTAAAGCAGAATCTCTTGGTGTAGATCCCACAGTACCTTGCCTTGTTCATTTGACTAACCCTTGTTCTAAGTGAGTTCTAAATGATGCTAAGTGCTAGGTGGCCTCCACGTGGCTTTATGATGCACTTTTGATGCATTAAACTGTAAGAAATCTTATGATGAAAACAATTTCCTTAACACAGCCGCTCCTTCTGCCAAATTCACTTGGCTATGAGATCCATTTGTCACAATACAGCTATCAATGTTGTCAGGTACTTTGTAAAGCCATGTTCTAGGCAGGAAGCAATAGAGCATTGTCACAGAGATGTTAGTCATCTGGTCAGTGATTTCTCCATGTCAGGGCTTCCTATTATTTTGTCCCTGGGATGAGGTCACACAAGTCTCATAAATTGAATGGTCATAAAGTGAGAAGCTTCATCCTTTCCTTGAGCCTAAACATGTATTCATGGATATTAATCTCAGTCCCCTAAGTACAGTGATATGATGTTCTTGTCTACTTGACAGCTTTTTAAAAAAGTCTGAAGGTATTGACTGTGTGTTTGTTGAGTGAGCACTACTCCTGTTAAGTGGATCTCTTACCTGTTACTGTCTTATGGTGTGACTGTCCAGCCTTTGACATCAGAAGCACCCTCAGTCTTACTCTGTAGAACTGCAGGTATGACCATATTTGAGATATAATCTGAACATCAAAGATGACAGTGGAATCATTATCTCCCTTGATCTTGATGTCTCATTCATAGATTCCAACCATTGTGTTTCCACAGAACAATTCAAGGTGGAGACAAGTGTAGGGAATGGTTTATAAAGAAATGAAACCAACATCCATGGAGTGGGAGAGAGGAAGCAGAGGAGAGCAAAGAGACAAGTTGCTTTGTAATGCTGTATTGGTATAAGTTGACTCAAGTTAACTAAGTTGATGTTGATCAAGTTGAATGAAAAGTTGGGCTTCTATATCACCCTAATCATCAGTCAGTCATTACATAAAGGGTACCTCAGAAGGAGAACTATTATGCTGAGAAATATAAGCCTGGGAGGGAACTTTTAACTGAGCACTGGCAGTTAGCCACACTCCTGACAATTGACAGACTAAGTCCTTTATCTCTGAATAGCAATGATAGCAGACCCACACAACAGTTTCGGGGCTTTAAAGACTTTGATTTTGATTTTAGAATATTGCAATTGAAAGTAAGAAGTCTCATGGTTGAGTCTGAGGGTTTAATAATGCCAACCCCATCTCAAATTAAAAGGAGTAGAACAGGCAGTGAAGTAGAGGAAACAGAAAGCCACTTCTGAAGTCCATGGGAATGGGGATCATAATTCAGACCAGAATGATGGCTGTGAGCCCAGAGGAAAGAGCTCCCATATGACACGTTTGATAGGTGGGAAGGCTGGGCTTTGGAAACGGATTGAAGTTGATTATGAAAGGAAGACATGATTCAGGGAAACTTACGGAAGAACAACCAAGGAGGGAAGCGTATCCTTGCAAGGGTAAGAGACACTAGATGAGGGGCCACAGGGTGAGAGTGGGAAGGGGACATGCTAAGTTTGACAAGTATGAGACATCCAAGTGAAAATATAAAGCAAGCAGCTGTAAATATAGATCTGAGGCTTAAAAAAGAAATCTGAGCTGGCAGTATAAATTTGGGAGCCCATGGCTTCATACTGAGCCAATGGAAATAGACAGATATTTCAAAGTCTACAGAGCAGGAAGAGAAGGGAAAATAAGAAGAGAGCACAGGAACCATGCTCTGCCAGGACCCTGGTGCTAACGAGCTGGTTGGCGGAGGTTAAAGTACCAGGATACTGAGAAGGTAAAGACAAAAGAGAGGCTGGAAAGTACGGGCCCACACATTACAGTTTTGAATGCGGAGAGCTCCCAAAGACTGGTTTCTTAAAGACTTGGTCCTCGGCTACTGGTCCTATTCATATTGGATCATGAGGATGATAACTTCATCAGTGAATTCATCCATTGATGAGGTTACAACGGAACGGACTATTAGACGCCAGAGGTTGATTAGACTACTAGGGTTCTACCCAGCCCCTCCCCCACACCTCTCTTCCTGTTCCTCCGTCCCTCCTTCCTGTCTGCACAAGGTAAACAGCTTCCCTTTGCTGGGCCCTTCTTTATTGTGTCCTTCTGTCATGATGTTTCTTCTTTGCCACTTGCCTATAAACAGTGGAGCCACACAATGGATAGAAACCTCTGAGATCATGAGCCAGAGGGAGGTTCTCTTCCTTTAAGTTGATTCTTCTCTTTCCTGTAGATATCTGGAAGATGGGTATAGATGCATCCAAAGTGCTGTGGGCAAAGAGAGAAGAGGTGGCCACCACTGACCTTGACAGGAACGGATTCTGACAGACAAAAGGTGTGGAGAAGGAGCATAAAGTATTTGGGATTTGTCTTTTGAGGACAAACGCTTAGTACTGAGTTTTCTTGCTGGCTCTGGGGAAGCCATGATTCATCTACTCTCCTGTGGCTGCCACTGGAAATGAAAGCAAAGAAACAGTGTTGTTTAAAGTAACAGAATTGATTCTCTTCTAGTGTTAGAGGCTAGAAATCAAAGCATTAGTAAGGCTTATCTCTCTGGAGGCTCTCAGGGAAATCCATCCTTTCCCTCTTCTAGCTTCTAGAGGCTGCTGGCCCTCCTTGGCTGCATCCATACAGACATTGAGACCTCTGTCTCTGCAATCATATTGCTTCCTCCTCTTCCATAGATAAAATCCCCTTCTCTGCTTTATATGGGACAGAACTTACAGACCAGTTTTCTTTGATGTCTCCTTAGCTAGCGATTCCATCGAATGCACTGTCTGAGATCCACTCTCTGCTCTCTTGTAGAAAATAGTTGGGTAGATTTCTGCAACGTATAACTAATACCTACTTACTTTTCCCCCATTTTCAATAAAAGTGTTCGGGTGTTCAACGTTCATCTTTCTGCCACTATTTTGATCAAAGAAATCGGGAAACTTTTTTGGTAGTCATACACTTTAAAACTCTTTCAGTTACTTAATCCAGTTTCAGCACACGTTAAACTGTGGCAACTACTTCTTCATATGAAAATCTGATTCTCTTCTTACGGCTGGTCACAAGAGTCTCCTCTGGGGTTCTAAGAATGTTTTCCCAGAACAGAAAAGGAATGTTTAGTTTCTCATTGGTGCCATTAGGCTGTGGCTTTAGGGTTCAAAACACTAAAAGTATAGAAGATCTGACTCAGAGAGTGCCGGTCCATTCGGAATCGGTTTCTGCATCCTTTTGCTGCTGAGGTTAGGCCCATTTAAAAGTTGAACCAATTCCCAGAGCCATCCAAAGAGAGTGAAAAGTACTGAGCAAGAGGGTCTGGAGGATCAATGGAGCACATGATTTTGCAGGAGCTGAGAGTGGCTTGAGAGGGGTCTCCTAAGCTGCAAACAGATCCAGTGGGAAGTGTGGCAAAGGCTCCTTGGGATCACTTTTGGGATGGGTGTTTGAAACTGAGAAAGCTCCTTTCTGGGGAATGGTGAAGGACTGAGAATGATTAGAAATGGCTGGAGAGTCGGTAGCGTCAAGAAGGTACAGAAAAGTCCGAGTGTGTGTGTGGAAAGGAAAAACTGGCTAAGAAAGTTAAGAAAGTGGAGAAGACGGGGCAGGACTTGCTGGTTGGTTAGCTGGGAGGAGAGGACTCTGTTTCTACATAAAATAGAAGGATACGTGTGCAATGGATTAAAGGAGAACCATTTGTTGAAAGAAGTTGGGAGAGGGGGTGAACACACAGGACAGAGATGGGAGTTTTGAAGTAAATGAAGAAGACATTAACGTTACTGAGAAAGGTAGAAATGTGCCTTACTCACAGATCATCCTAAATGCCCTTACAATTTTGAGGGACTGGTCAAAGAGACCTGTGAGCTATGTCACATTGCACACATTCAATTTCAGCCACACAATGTCAAGTCTCAAAAAGTGTCATTAGCCCAGATCTTCCCCAGACAAAGTACTTAGGACTGGAAGAGTGGTTTGCTGCTCACTTTTCTGCTAACTAACAGCAATCAGGAACAATAGTCAGGTCCTGAACCCTCAGAGAAGAAGGGGCAGAGGGAAAAGTGGACAGAAAAGATGGCTTGGTACCGAAGACATCCTTCAACAGGAACAAAAAAATAATAGGAAGTCAGTATCTTTGGCTCCGGGAGCCTTCTCACAGAAGAAAATTGTCCTTCCAAGCACTCTGGCACATGCTTGTAATGTTAGTACCCAGGAAGATGAGAAAGAAGGACCACAACTGTGAGGGCATTCTGGGCTATATAAAGAGAACTCCTCCAAAATAATTAACATTTGTTTGAAAGCACTAAGAGGAGCATCATACCCATCTAGTTCCGGTGCTTGTGGTACTAGGAGGTGGGAGGAGGTGAATCTGGGTGTGAAAATGGGTAGAGTGTTGAAATTTGTTCTTGAGAAAAAAAAATAAAAGAAGAAAAACTTAAGTATGTATTGGTTTTAACAGAGAGGGTTTGGATCTGGGAGCTGAGAGAGAAAGTAAGGGAGGGGTGTGCAAAGCGTTCAAGTGTGAATAAGGCACTGGAGAGTACTTTAGTTTCGTTCTGAGCTTACAGGGAAGGCCTGATACAGATACTTTACATGAGCGGTCACATATTTGCACATATTTGTCACATATTTGTCTGTAGATGTTTCAGAAGACCTTTCAAAGGATTCTGTCTAGTAGAAACTCTGGAAGACTGAAGCAGAGCCTCCCTCCAGAGCACAGGGCACACTTATACAGCCCAGATAATAAAGGTGCCTGATCCCTAAGTTTGGGCTCCTCTCCAGTAGCACAGATCTGCTGTGCACAACCTTTATCTGGCCCTCTTGATGGCTCCGTATGGGAATCAAAATGTTAGGACTGGAGCAAAGATGCTGTCCTTCTGGTCTTCGCTGCCACTGTGAGTGATACTGTGCTAGTCCTCATACCCAGGAAGTTCATGCTTCTCCCTAGCATATTGCCAGATATAAAATCTCAGACCTTTCCCCATCCTTCCAGGAGACGAGACCAGGTTCATAGGCTGCAATGTCCTGGGGAGCAGCCATGGAAATTTCTGGAGCTTTCTTACAGAGATGAAAAAGGGGCTTGTGCAGTCTCATTTGTGTGTTTGACTACACCCATTAGTAACTCCCCACACAAGTTTTGTACACATAAATATAATTTAAGTTTGAGCACAAAGACTCTTTCCATTTTTTCATGTCAGTATTACAAAAATTAGGAAAACTAGCTTGAGACATAATCCTGCCACTCACTAGTTGGTGTGAACTTAGTAGAGTCCCTCAGTCTTCCTGACACTTTGACATCTGAGTGGAATAGAACAGACAAATAAAGCTCATGCGTGCATTTCACACTCACCCAAATATGTGCTGGGCATGTACAGCAAGCCAAGCAAGCCCTGCCCAAACGGCTGAGCTAGGAACAAAACAAGCACCCTTGCCCTTGGAGTTGACATTCAGCTCAATAAGTAAACAGAAGAAACTTAATAGGTGCAGATTGTATAAGGTATCTATGGAAAACACTGATCAGGGAGGAACATATGGTTGCTGGGTTAGAGAATAAGGTTTGAGATTTTAATAGATGAGTTGGCTCTCTTAGGGTTAGTGTAATTGTGATGAAATACCATAACCAAAGCAGCTTGGGGAGGAAAGGGTTTATTTGGCTTACACTTCCATATTACTTGAAGGGTATCACCCACCTCCTTGCATAACATTGGAGGAAGTTAGAACAGGCATTCAACCAGGGCAGGAACCTGGAGGCAGGAGCTGATGCAGAGGTCATGGAGGAGTCCTGCTAACTGGTTTGCAAACTGAGTGCAAACAGGCCCAGCCCAGAGACATTTCTTCTTTGCTTGAAGAACAAGGAAGCCCATGTGGCCAAATGGAGCAAGCAATTAAAGTCACAGATGACAGAGCCAGAGTAGAACCTGACTGGACCAGCCTCTTCAGCCAGCAGAAGGGGTTTTAGCAGAAGCTTCTGTGTTAGGAATAGAATAGTGTGGGCATTGCTCAGAAGGGAGACAAGGGAAAGCAGGGAGGTCATTGATGAAGCCACTGCAGTGATCAGGCCGAGAAGAACTGGTGATGTGGCTTATCTGTCAAGGAATGGAGGGAGAAGAAGGGTGGTAAAGCATTGATGAAAAATCAAAATGAAATGGTATAACGAAAGAGAAATAGTTTGAGACTATTGATTCCATCACAAACAGTAAGAACTGTTCTTAGGCTGTATTTGGAAGGAAATTTCTCAACATGGTAACTTCAAGTAGGTGACCTTATTGATTTGAAGGTCTTCAGAGAGACGTATTTAACTATGAACCAACTAAGTAACTGAGAAGTGAAGCAGAAAAGACAAATTTAATCTAACACCCATTACTGAGCTAACTCTGGATTTTGATCTTTATGTTTTTCTCTTAATTTTTTAAAACATAAATGTATACTACTTTCTTAAGAGTAATGTTATTTCACCCCTAAATATACAGCCCCAATGGGGACTTTCTGCAGATCCATTTAGAGCACTGCTCAGAATTATTCAGCAAAAAGATAATAGGGGAGTATTGACTCATGTGCTTCTACCCCTGACTGTCCGTGGGTTGTCCATCAGTGACCATATCCCCTTCCCCTTGAGCATGTTGAAGGGACTGAAGGGGTCCCTGCTCCAACCCCAGGAGATGTGGCAGAAAATGAAGGGGTGATGGGGAGCAGGTAGGCATGGCAAGGGCAGGCAGATCTAACAGGAAACTGTGACAACAGTGTACTCTGCCACCAAAAAGACAAAGCTAGGGCACTCTTCCTGCAGAGCAGGGAGCAGAACGCATCAGTATGAGGGTAGAAATTCTTCCCAGGCCCTGGCGGTTTCTTCATAATACATCTATGATTTGGAAGCCATCCCCTGGACCTGGAGAATACATTCATTTTCCTAGAATTAGAATAAGTATGAATTAGAATAAGTATGCTTTCACCAACTTGAGACATCTCCAAGGTCAGAGTCCTTATGTGGTAATGGAAAATAATATTTCATCAGGTGACATAATGTTAACTGACACGATAAACAGAGACATGTGCATACACATACATCTCTAATCTAATGTGCATTCCATTACGAACATAATGCTAACATACGGGATATTCTGAGAAGTGGATCCCTGTAGGAAACGCTCCCTGTCATTGCAGTGCTGAGCAGAGCCCTGCAGAGTATGCATCTTAAGCCAGGAGTGTGCTGGTCTCTGAGATCCCACACAGGCTGCACAGGCAGCTTCTTCTTTCCTAAAAGATAGCATAGCCAGAATCTGAATCCCTATTCTCCCGCACCTTTCTCTTCCCTCTCTGTTAGTATCACCCAGTTGCCACTCACTGTTACCAGTGGATGTGCCCATCAGAGATTCCCAGTGTGGTCACTATGATGCTTCTTTGCTGTAACATGCAGTGAGAATTTTGCCAAAGATACACATCTACACATATTTTGTCTGAGTAAACCAATGACAGCGCCTGTCCAGCCACTCTGTGTTGCTTTATTAAGAGCATCACCTGAGACCAGAACATTCCTAACAGTCCTTTGAGAGCTTTGCTTCTTTTTTATGATTAATTCACTGTAATTTAAAGGGGATCAAAACACCTATAAATTGTAATTATAAATTATAAGTGATGAGTCCATTTCCTTAAGTTAGCTTTGCTGTGTCTCAAGCTACATTATATAGGTCTGTGACATGACAACGTCATATTCTAGTTATAATATAGTGTTTATGATTTAAAAAATGGAAACTAGTTAAAAAAAATAAGGCTCAAAATACTCACTCACTCTGACTCCCAATATACACAAATGCACAAAATGATGTATTTTCTTCCAGTGTAGTTATTTTTTCCCATATAGGGGTTTTTCTAGAAGTACAACTTTGTGACTTGTTCTTCAATATAATGAAGTCATTCCATATGCAGGAGTTAAAAATCAGAATTCAGAGGTAGGAAAAGTAAACGAAGAGAGAGTTTTGCCTGCTGAAGTTAGCATCTTGCAGTGGACAGACGGGTCCTGGTTAATTTTTTGTCAACTTGACACAAGTTAGAATCATTTGGGACTAGAAAACCTCAGTTGAGAACATGTAGCCTATGGAAATGACTGTGGGGCATTTTCTTGATTAATAATCAATGGAAGATCATTCCTACATGCCCCGGATCCTTGCAGGCAGTGCCATTCCTGGGCAGGTGGTCCTGAGCTGTGGGAAAAAAAAAAAAAAGAAAAAAGCAGGCTGAGCAAGACACAAGGAGCAAGTCGGTAAGCAGCATTTTTCTGTGGCTTCTGCTTCAGTTCCTGACTCCAGGTGTCTGCCTTGAGTTCCCGCCCAACTTTCCTCTGTGATGGACTGTGAACTGAGAGCCGTAAGCTGAAACAAACCCTTTCCTCCCCATGTTGCTGTTGGTCATGGTGTTTACCACATAAACTAAAAAGTATCTAAGACAAACCCTTTCACATGTGACCACAATATCATGTGAAGTCCGTGGGTCTGGCGTGTACATAGAGATGAGCCATGTTGGACAGGAGGCCTGAGAATATCTTCTAAGTGTTCATTCCACACTGCCCCTCCTAGTCAGCCACACTAAAACTTCACATGGCTACTTGGGCATTTGATTCTCTTTCTAAATGAATTTGCTGTCTAGCCTTGTTCTGCTGGCTGTCCAGGTAAGGTTTATTGTGTATTGCTATAAAACCCTCCAGAAGTCAGATGTATATTTTTAGCTTCCCACAGTCCCTCATGTGAAACTCACAGGAAATGAAAAGCTAGAAGACGCGGGTTGGGCGAGCACTAGGATCAGGCCTTCTCCACGTACTTCCGTAGGTCAAGACACTGGCCTTTACACTAAGACTTCAAGGAAATTTGCACTTAAAAATTAATAAAATGTGTGACTCATTCTAAGTTGTTCTTGATCCTGTTACCAGCCTGGAATAAAACCCTGCATTTGCCCAAAACTAAGGATCCTTCCTGGACACCAGCAAGTCTCAGGGCTAAACTACAGAATCTCTATTGCTCTCCATTAATGCTCAATTACTTAAAGTGATTCACTCTTGTCAGGGGGGCACATGTGTGGTTTATAAGGCAGAAGTTCCCAAAGGATCACATAAACATAGCTTTTAAAAATGAACTTTGGGTAACAACTTTGACCCTTGTACTCCAAATATATTAGCATGATGTGAAGTACCCTGTTCTATGGCTGCAGCCTTTGGAAAGTCCTGGATCTGTTGGGAAATACAGTGTTCAATAGGGAAAAGCCCAGAAAAGGCAGATTACTTGGTAGATTAGGGTGTGCAGTAGGAGACGAGGAGTTAGCATCAAGATTGACAGTTTTGTGCTTTTGTGCGATCAATATTGTTTATGGATTGCTCAGAGATGGCTACATCCATTTGAAGAGTGGGGGGAAAGACACTATAGATACATACACTCGAGAATTTCAGGAAATTACCCAAATGCTCAAATCCTTCCCAGGGGCAATGGTTTTCAATAGGCGTTTACATGATAAATCCTTGCAATGAATACATTTAAAAATAATAATAATCCAGCAGCCGCATGGAACAATAGCACACCCACATCGGCTGCTTATTTGGAAAAGAGTCTTTAGTCAGGATATGTGTGAAATTAGGCCATCAAAAAAGAAATGAGACAAAGACGACTCAGGATGACCGAGGCAGGGCAGGCAGCTTATCCAGGAGTCCCCTGACAATGTCCTACACTCTGCAGAAACTACTCAGAGCTAGGCTTACACACACACACACACACACACACACACACACACACACAC
>JADRCH010000080.1:513040-548576 GCA_019843965.1 Rhynchomys soricoides | reverse complement strand
GACAAAGCCAAAGTGGAAACGGATGATAAGCAGAGATCTGTGGCCATGGAAAGCTGCAGAAGAGGCAGCAGCTGCAAAGCCAGGAGGCTGAAAATGATAGAGTCTGACTGTAAATAAGTGTCCTGCTAGTAACGACCCATGTGGGCTGGGAAGCACTGCTGAGTATCACTACCATTGCCTTGGACTTCGTCATCTCTGTGGTTTAGCACTAGTGACAAGAAGGCTGACTTCTATGGCCAAAGTGGAATTCACGTTTTGAGAAAGAAAGGAAAGATCTTACAGATTCTCAGTTTGGTTTTGAAAACTATCGTGTCTGAAATTTGAGTAAACAGCAAAGGCTAAATTTTCAAAATAATAAGCTAGGGCCAGAGTTTGTGAGAAAGCCCATTCAAACCCATGCTGGCTGGCACAGGAGGTGTGGGCATTTCTAGCAGAAAAGTAGCTTCCTATGAGAAGGCACACTGACAGCCATCACAGTGTCCCCTGCAGAACCTTGAAGCCCCTTCTTCCAAGGTGCAAGATCACCTCTTTTTCCAGAACTTTTTTTTAAATGCCTCAGTTATTTCTTTCCCACAAGGACAAGTGTTCCCATTAGAAAAGTGACATTCCAGGCATAAGCTAAGAGAAGCTGTTGAAAAATAAATTAGGTGCAAGAATCATGCTTTGAAATGTTCTTTCTGTATGAAATTCTCCACCAGATGCCTAGAGTTTTCTAGGCTATGTGTGAATGATCCATTGCCGGATTTAAAGGCAGGTCTGGCTAATCAGTCTTGTTGTGTTTTGTTTTCGTGACTTGGATTGTTTATACATGAATAGGAAGACATGTACAAATGGATCACTGAAAGAACAAAGGCTACAAAGCAACACCAGCATCTGAGTGCGTCCAACTGCAGCCCTTATGAGCCCTGGGAATGCTGCCCAAGACAAAAATCACAAAACGTTATAGGGCTTTTTGTGTGGTAACTCAGCTGGGCATGAACTCTGTAGATGGACCACGTGGTGTTACAAAGTCTAAAGGTCAGACCTACTTCGGAAGACCTGCTCTGTATTCTCAAACTGAGGATATATGAAGTTGCTCTCTATTTTCTTTTCTGAAGGGATGATTTCACACATGCTCTTGGAGAAGCACAGTTGATCAGCTAGTCAAAGGGTTAAATGACTGGAGCATTCAGAGGTGCTCCTTATGCCGAGTCTCCCATTTGCTGGCTGCAGAGATCACTCCTGCCCCAGGAGCAAAGGAATGAAGAAAAGGAACTCACATTTTTTCCCCCTCCTCCTTATGTCTCGCTCTTGACTGACTGCACAGTTACTGGAGAAAGATTTAAGTCTTGTAGCTGTACTTTGAGTCAGTCTACAGAACAGAATAGTGATAGACTGGAGTATCAAAAAGATGAAAAGCATCACTGAAGGTCTGCGTCCCCCATCCAGTAAGGTGGAAGATTGGGTGAGAGTAGAAGGTTTGGGGTCATTGCTTCGTGTGTTCAGAAAATTGCTTTTTGAAAATCACCCCTCTTTTCCAAGTGGAAGTCTCTAGAAAAGTCTCTCTAGCTGGTAGCCTTCTAACAACAGTGGGGAATTATTTCCACAGCGTTTTGGACTCTAATGACCCAGATGACATCTCCTCCCAGTTCAGCAGGCTCCAGTTCTTGCTTGGATTACAAAAAGGTGATAGCGTGCTTGGGCCTCATTATAACAAGACTCCAGGGGGTGGGGGAATCTTGTCTCTAGTCTCTAATAATAGTGTCAGCTGTGCAAACTACTACCAATCCCCACTCTCGTCAAAGCTGTGCTCTGAGGAGACATTTTTCTTTTTTCATCCTAATATTATCCCCAATGATGAAAGAAGAGTCCCCCACATTATTTGTTACCTTAAGGGAACCAGAGCTGTTAATAACAAGTCCATCCAGGCAAGATTCTAAATGTTAATAGACTGCCAGGGCCTGGAGGAGAGGGCATTTTTTCGGCTGGGGAAGTGGCTGGCAGCAACCCATCTCACAGCATTGACTCATGCCTGAATCACAGCCAGGCTGGCAGGATGTTGTTTTGGGGAAGTTCGCAGGCCTGTCAAAAACCTGCTGTTGCCATTGGCTGATATTATGCAAGATTCCAAATGATATATTTATATTCTCCTTTTGGGTTTGTGGTGTGGCTCCCCCTCCCCCTCAATTCTCCAACAAGCCTCAAATGGCCAAAACGGAAATAGATAGATAGATAGATAGATAGATAAAAAGTAGGCTCATCACAAATTGAAGGCACTTTGTTCTAAGTTCCCTTAGGCAACCAGGTCAGAACAGTGCAGGTAATTTGTTGCAATCATTAAAGCCTCACTCCGGAAGGGCATGGTAAGCCTGAAGCCTCCACGCATGGTTTCATCCAAGTGTCTTTCCTCACTGTATAAATCTCTGTAGCTTGCACAGGGCTAACAGATTAAGCAAGGCCCCTAGTGGAGTGGGGCCAGGGCCTGGATGGATTTCCTTTGTTGCCAGCTGACTGGTGATTGGGGGAGGGGATGTGGTGGCGACAGCAGATCTTGTAAGATTCAAGGAGACTCGGCTGGCTTTCCCAGCTGAGCTTCTCTGACCCAACCCTATAAAGAGTTTAACCAGGGAGGCTGAGGAAAGTCTCCCAACTGTGTCACAGAGTGCTGAGAAGTTCCTCGCAGGAACTTGGTAGGCAGAAAGAGTGTGAGTGAATTCATTTGTATGCCTAATTTAAGACACAATTGAGAGGCACAGTGTTCTAATAGATCGAGTTCTGGCTGAGGAATTAAGAAACCCGAGATCCATTCTTAGCTCAGCACAGTGAAACTGAGGCTTGGCATTTTCCAGAAGAATCTGAACTCTAGAGATAGTCAATTCAGGACAAAAATGATAGCGTGATCCAACCTCGATCCCCATTATCTAAGGCTTCCGCCATGCAAATTTAGCTCTTCTTAAATTCTTAGAAAAGTCCCAACAAAAAATGTCCTTTGAATAATCCTCTAGAGGAAAAGGTGGAATTGTTTAGCATTCACTCTTCAAGGGGAGCTGTCTTTGGACCTTGTTCAAAGCAGACCCATGGTGTGGAGGAGGGGCTCTCCACTCCCAACACTGGTGATAGGGAGGCGCCAGCACTCTTTCAAGTCCTGCCCAGGGCACTGGACACAGCTGCACTGCAGCCTCCCTGGGAAAATGACCTTGGCCATTAGCCTGAGTGCTTAGTGGTTGTTTCCGTCTCAACTGGGCATTTTAGATTTAGGAAGCAGAGCTCACGGTCTCCCAGTGACCACTCACTGACCAGACTGGGTTAGCAACATATGGAAGCTCAGCCTTGGAAATGTTCTCAGGCCACCACAGCTACAGGAAGAGAAATTCAAAGCACAGTTAGAATGTTGTCAGATTTATCCCTTAAAATAATCATCACTTAACGAATTAACAGAGTAGCCTGTGAATAACATTCTAATAATCACATGCCTCATGCAGAGTAACTGTCCTCCTCTGACTCTCTTTGCCCATATAGGTTAAATCTCTGAACATCACCAGTCAGGATCTATTCTCTTTACTATGTCTTTAATAAACAGTTAACTTTTACTGTGTTTTATTGATTCAATCATTCAATACGAAGTGTCTGTCCCTGGCCTTAAGAAGTTGACTGCAAAAAGAAAAGAAAACCAGTCAAGACAGGGCTAGGTCTTGGGTGCTCTGAGCCGAGCTTGGAGTTCAGTGTGGAAACAGAGGCAGGTGAGAAGCAGACACAGTTCAGAGAGCTACCTATGCTATGCAGACTTCAGGATATTAGAAAGAGAGAAAGCTTACCTAAGGATGACATGGTTCAATATGCAAGCCACTCAGCTCCATGGGCAGAGCTTGTGTTAGAAATATTTAATGGATTTGGATTTCCACATCCACGTTCTCCATTCTGTTAATAAAACCTGCCTAGATGATGATGTTTACACCAGACACCTTGACTTGACTCAGTTAGGCACACGGTATGATAGATATTAGACAAGCAGAGCCTACCCTGAGATTTTTGAAGCAGCTAAAGAATAGGCTCTCTTTTAGCTGAAAATAGGAACTTTCTAGAAGCTTAGAACTAAGCTGCCATTACCCTGTTCATTGAGAAAATCTACCAGAAAAAGAGACAGCCAGAGGGATGTATATGAAGAAGAAGCAGAGGAGAACTCCAATTGTGACATGTCCTATCCCACTGAACTGTGCTTAAACCTCCAGACTACTATGTTACATGTGGCTGCTTAATAGAGTTTTCTTTCACTAGCAATCAATCCTAGTATCGTGAGATAGGAGGGCCAATCAGAAAACCACTAGAATAGGCCAGGAACAAGATCAGAAGTAGTTTGCCAGGGCAGTAGGAAAAGGGACAAAGGAAACAGTAACAAAATTGAAAGACCCAGAGGAAGTAGATGCCCAGGGATTTTTGAGTGGTGAGCAGGACTAAGGAGCAGACGGTTCATAGCCCTGGGGGGGGGGGGTGTTACTTGACACGATGGTGCCATTCAGCAACACAGCGGATTAATAAGAAGGCTTGAGAAGGAGGAGAATGAGTTTGACTGTGGGCATGTTGAATTGAGGTCTGTGGGCTATCCAGATGGAGATGTGCCATGGGCAATTGGATAATGATTTTAGGAGTCTGAAGAAAAACTGAAGTGAGCCTGTGGTTAGAAGCAACAAAATGTGGCTTACAGAATCCTTCAGCTCATCAGACTGATGAATGTTAGAGAACTGAGCACCTAAGTGGGAATAGCCCCAAATGACTGCTTTCTCGGAGAAGCAGATATACTTTGTACTTTGAGTATCACAATTCTTGTTTTTGTAGAACTGTTGGGTGCGTTGCTAAATTCTTAACATCTTCAGATTCTAGGTGCTAAGTGATACCTGTCATCCTTTGGTCAGCAGAACGACTGGAAGTGCCCAACATAGCTTCAAACATCCCCTGGAGGGACTGTGTCACCTTCCACAGATGATGTAAGTCACTGACTGGTGTCTGGAGCCATGTGTTCTCACAGGCATAGCCTTCTGCCTCTGTTATATGTACACAAGTACAGATAAAACGAATAGCTATCTAAAACACATCGAATGTATGCTCTCTGGAGAAGATGAAATGCTTCCCCATGGTGCTGCCCATGCAACCCGACTGACTAGACTCCCCTCCCATCTCTCTGGCTTCAGCATCAGGAGTGCTGGAGTTACAAGTGTCAGCCACTGTGACCAGCTCTGCCCATCTGCTCAGCTATTCCCAAAACTCCCAGCTACTTAGACCAAAGCTTGGGAGGCCTTTCTACAATGGCCACCCTCTTACCATATACCACTTGGAATGCATCATTTTCGAGTGCAAATGTGACCATGTCTAAGTGACAACACATATCTAACTGCCCATTTAAAAAAGTCTGCTTTTGTGCCCTTCATAAGCTTCTGAAACAATGGAATATCAAAGTTAACCAATACAACAGTGTCTTAGAAGGTGAACTTCTAGTAACATAAAGTCATACTTACCTGCAAATGATCAGGTTTTCATGTCCCACAAATGGGGATTGCATGCAATGTGGGTCTTGTAGCCTCTGATTATGATGAAGAAATAAAAGATGTTCTTGAATTGTCCTGTGATTGGCTCCTTAATTCAATGAGTAATGGATACCTCTCAGACTGATTTGAAAGCTTTTGGTTTTTTCTGACAAGCTCGTTAATTTGCACAGTACCATGAATTAACTTGTGTGTAAACATAGCAATGTGATGAATTAAACGTATTAAACAAAGTGTATTGAGTGCTCGATACCTTATATACTTGCTATCAGTGAAAAGTCTCTGGAAATTAGGTTGTCTTTATCTCTTAGGCAGGAACTGCAGGAGGCTAATTTTTCCTCTCATTTCCACAGTGGTTGTAAAAGCCTAGTTGCTGGAGAGAGTGAAAAAGGAAAAAGCAGCAGCGAGGGGCTGAGGGTGGAGAAAATGTCCCTGGCATTAACCTATCGACAGCAGCTAAAGGATATTTTTCAAACCTTTGTGCAAGGATAGAGAGGACAATGAGAATCCTGTTGTCTAAAGCTACTTGTTAGCAGCCTGACACCTAGTCAGCGTTGTATGGCCTATTCACAATACTTCCAAATTAAGTTATTTGTGATATAAGTAGTTTCCATGCTGCTTCATTACCACAGAAACAGATGACGGGATACCCCCTGTTATCACCTCTACAATGCTGCGAGCCTTCCTTCTGCCCCTCACCTGTGCCAGCATGTACTCTACGGTATGGTGGGGACACTGCACTTGAATGCAATTGTTTCCTGTCATAAAGAGAAGAGAGGAAGAGCTGGCACTTCCTCTGGACTTTGTTTCCAGGTCAGGCAGAGGATTCTGCCAGAAAAGAGTGGCTTGCAGCTGACAGTGGGAAGGTTTGCCTGCTCCGTAGTCTGTATGTCTACAGAAAAATTGCAAGGGGACACAAAGACAGGTATAAAAATGTTTCTGATGCCAGATCAACAGTCCTCAAAGAACTGAATTTGCTTTTTGACCGGGCAGTATCCTCCCCGGTCTCTGGATGGGCTGTTTGCCCTTCATTGGCTCAACTCTATTTGGAACAAGCTGACGCTCGATGCTACCTCACCAACAAGAAATGCTTCCTGTGGATATAAAATAAATCTAAGCAAATGAAGTACACAAAAGTGTATCACACGGCTTAATGGTAATTCTCTTCCTTACCTGGTGTAAGTCTGTATTTCTAATTCTTATTTATGAAATATTTAACAAAAGCTGATTGTAAAAGTGTCACTGCTGTGACACTTTACATTACTACAACAATATTATCAGTATTACATTTAAAAAATCTTTTTATTCTTGCACAATTTTAACTGGACTAACTCTGAAGCTATTTGTTTTGTCTGCCTGCCTGGCACTGCTGTATGTCAGTGGTTTTTAAGTTTCCACATCTATCAAAAATACCTGGAGGCTCTAGTAGATCACCAACTACAGAGCCCAACTCAGACTTTCTGTCTCATTGCTATCTAACGTCTATCATTGCTATGATAAAAAGGGGAATTACTTTGGCTCTGGCCTCCAAGGGTTTTTCAGAGCCCATTGTTTCTGGCCCATGTGCAGAACATTGTGGAAGCAGGAACATGGGGAAGAATCGAGCTGGTCGCCTCTCAAGAGACATAAGTCAAGGTAAAACGGAGCAAGGGAAGGGCTCAGAACAAGATATGTTCCTCAAGGACATGCCCCAATGACCTAATTCCTCCAAGAAGGCTTGCACTCCCAATAATGATGTCTGTCAAATAATTCATCTGTTGCATCAGAGACCTCTTGATCTTTATAAATCTTCTCAGCACTGTTAACTCAGCCAAACTGACAAGATTAAGCATCGCAGTACAAGTGGAAGGGGCTCGAGAATTTGCACCTTAAATGAAGGGAAATACTGGTGTTCTGGTGCAGAGCACCACTTCTGTGTTACCTATGTTTATGCTTCATCAGTTTTCTGTTTTTTGAAGGTTGATGTCCTCTATTTCTAAAATACAAATAAAATAAACCAGAATACTAATTATTACCTAGCTCCTTCCAAAAGTCCCTGAAGGAATACATGTCCACTCAACAATAAAATGCTATTTCATGACTTTATCACAAATCTATGTCTTTTGAGTAAACAATCAATTATATATTCCAATTCTATAGGAATAGATAAATAATCAAAGTAGAATATATTATTATAGACTTTTTAAAAAAGATGCATGCACTTGTGTGTCTTTTAGGCTCACCACGAACAAACTTCTGAAGATACTAAAGTTTCACAAAGTACGGTAGTTGGGTTTAATTTTTTAAATAAAGCTGTTTAGGGAAGAGGAAAAATGCAGATGAAACCAACTGCAAGGCTCCCTCAGACTCTGAAATGTCACTGGACAGCATGTTAAATCAAAACACTCCTTCCTCCTCCTCCTCCTCTTCCTCCTCCTCCTCCTCCTCCTCTTCTTCTTCTTCTTCTTCCTCCTGTTCTTCCTCCTCCTTCTCCTGTTCCTCTTCCTCCCTCCTGTTCCTCCTCCTTCTTTTTCTTTGTATTATCAATTACAGAACCACAAATTATACAGAAAACTGGTTATACAGCATATTAGAATAGTTTGTCAAACCATAAAGGTGTGCTATGGAATTGTAAAGCACTTGGAAGTTCACAACTCAAAGCATTTCAGAATGAGTGTCCCATGAACTCACCTTAAGTTAAGAAATAGAAAAGGTTCACAAGTGTGTTCAAAGCCTTCCAGAAGTCTCTGCCCTCAGATCCACTTCCAACCATAACATCTCTGTGGTAACCCCTCTTCCAGCTTCTACCACACTTGGTTCATTTTACTCATTTTGGTTTTACGTGTTTGTGATGGTGGGGATCAAACCCAGAGCCTCTCACAAACCAGGCAAGCACCCTCCCACTGGCATGCATTGTTAGAACTCATTCTATTCATGTTTGAACTTTAGAACAGCTTTTGTACCTAGTACACATCACTCTATACATTTCATAAACATCCCAGAGTCTGCTTATGGGATGTCTCAGTTATGTGGATAAAGCGGCGGTGATTCACTCTTTGGATGGTACCAAATTCCACTGAATTGGCATACCACTATTTTTTATCCTTTCTACCATTAAAGGGCATTTGAATTGTTCCCAATTTGGGAGCATTGCAGATAATGTTGTGGATGTGTTTCAGTACTGTCCCTCATGTCGTACCCTAGGAGTCACAGAGTATGCCCATGTCGACCTTAGTAAATAGTTTGTTTGCAGAGCACTGTGTCAGAGTTCACTCCTTTCAGCTGTGCACATGAAAGGGCCGTCCATCTTTCTTAGCCTAAGACACAGTCTTCATCTTCCTTTATACCCACCAGGCAGCTGTGTGTGGTACTGTAGTCAGTTCCACCCATTGCCTTATAGATTAAATGCCCTTTAGCACGTATTGTTGATGGCTGAAGAACCTGCTCAAAGGAGGTTGTTTGGGATTTCTCTTTTGATTTAGTTTGGTTTGCCTGTTTTTCTACTTATTTGTGTATCCCTTATTTGCTTTTGGAATTTTAAAATAGATTCTGGGTATGGATGGCGTGTCAGTTATGTTTGGAGCTATTCTCTGCATGCCTTTTCATTTTTCTGTGCTGATTTTTACAAGTCAGAAGTTAATTCTAATGTGTTTACTCTTTTTATTTGGTAGCTCGTGTGCCCTGTGGAAACCATCTTTACCTATCCCTATCTACTTCAAGAAGTCTTCATTGTTGTGCTTCTTGCACTTTAGTCAACAGCCCACTCATGATTAACTTTAGCTTATGGTGTGAGGTAGCGGCTGATGTTTGGTATTTTGACTCTACTTTGAATATAGAACTATTTGTTTAAAAGGTCTTTTTTTTTTTCTTTGACCAAATCATGAAAGCACATGTGTGTGTGTGTGTGTGTGTGTGTGTGTGTGTGTGTGTGTGTGTGTGTAGGAGTGTCCTACTTAACTCTCCTTTTAAAGGATATTACCTTAATTACTCTGATTCTATTGCAAGTGGGTTTTGTTGTTGTTGGGATATTTTGTTATTCTGTTTCTTTGTTTGCTTTTGTTTTTGGAACAGGGTGTTCCTGTGTAGCCCTGGCTGTCCTGGAAAACAATATGTAGTCCAGGCTGCACTGGAACTCGAGATCTTCCTTCCTTTGCCTGCCAAGGGCTAGTATTAAGGTATGGTGGCATAATGTAAGTTTGACATTAGCAGGCATAAGCTCTTCCAATTGTTTTTCTTCTCTATTGTTGTTGGCTAGTCCTTTTTATTTCCAGACACATTATATCTGTAGGTATAAGGACAAATGTTTATAGATTATTATTAAGGATGCTCTGGTTTAATAAATTAGTGATTGTAGATTCTCCACCAACTATGACTTCACTAGCAGTTTCTAGTACCAGGCATGGTGCCTATCACGTTGAATGGATCTTAAGTTCAATTACAGAGCAGTTGGTTGCCACCAAAGTGTGTGTACCATGACTGCACTTGTAGGGTTATCATGCTATGCTTGATATGGTTCATAAGAACCACGTGGTTCATAAGTGTCATAGCTGGGTAGGAGCGTTAGTTGCCTCTCTCCTCTGAAAGGTTGCATTGGGACTTCTTGTATAATGAAAGCTAGTCCTTAGGGAGGGGACATTTGTGTCAATTCTAGCTCAGGTGTTCCTGGAACTTGTTTCGGGAGTACATGGTGTCTTCAGCAATAGGGACCTACCTTGAACCTCTCAGAGGAAATAAACTGTAACAACAACAGGCTGTATGTGTTAAGAGTCTCTTGGAAAACCCTACTTCTCATAATTAGTACTGGGGCTCATGTTAGATGGTGTTTAGCTCTTGGAAAGAGCACCATCAGCCAAGGTGAGAAGTTTAGTAAAACTATACATGCATATTTATATAATATTATATAATAATTATGTGTATTCATAATATAATTATATACTATATAATAAATTATATATATTCATTATTTTTTAGGTAAATAGTTAAGACTGATTCGTTGTGGCATTTTCAGCCATCTGTATTGCTATTTTTATACTCCCTTCCTTCTCCCTTGCTTATGTCACCCCCTTCCCTCAGGAGCCCCTCCTTTTTCATTCCCCCATAATAATTGTGCCCTGCTAATCCCATTTACCCTCTCCCACCTTCTTCCTTATCCCCCTCTCTAAAGAGCCCCCCTTTTATACTCATGCTACAATCCACAGACCCAGAAAGGCTAAGTAACAAGGAAGGCTTGAGGGTTGGGGGGACACCTAGATCTCCCTGGGAAGGGAAAATAAAATAGATATCATTCTACTGTGGAAACTGAGTGGGTCTCACCTAGGCCCTCTGCATACATGCTATGTTGTGTAGTTCAGTGTTCTTTGGGGCGCCTAACAGTGAGAGCAGGGACTGTCTCTGACACTTTTGCTTTTGGAATCCTTTCCCCACTACTGGGTTGCCTCATATGAGGAGAGGTGCCTACTCTTACTATAACTTGATATGTCATAGGTGGTTAATATCCCTGAGAGGCCTGTCCTTTTTCTAAAGGGAAATGGATGAGGAGCATATCTGGGGAAAGGGGAGGTAATGGGGAGGGACTTGGAGGAGAGGAGGGAGAAGAAACTGCCCTCAGGATATAATATATGAAATAAGAATATATTTTTTTTTTTTTTCAAAAAGAGCTCCCCTTTGCCATTTCCTGGATCAGACCGCTTGTGCTCTTAGCCCCATCTCTACTGTTCTCCACCCATCCCCCATCTTTGTAATGGTCACAATTCACCTTCTTGTTTTGATAGTTACCATGGGTTATGTACTCACATTTGAAGATTTAGAGGTAGGAGCTATGATAAGAGAGAACAGGCAATTTTGTCTTTCTGGGTCTGGGTAACCTCCCTCAATGTGATCTTCTCTACTTCTATCCATTTTCTGTAAAGTTGGTGGTTCCGTTTTCTTACTGCTGAGCGGGATTCCATCATGTATTCCACCATGTTTCCATTATCCCTTCATCCACTTTAACACATTTACGTTGTTTCCATTCCCTAGCTATTGTAAATAGAATGAAAATGAGCAAGCATTTGTGAAGTTGAGTCCCTCCGGCATATGCCAAGGAGTGGTATAGCTGGGTCACATGGTAGATTTATTTTTAACTTTTTAAGAATTCTCCACTCTGGTTTCCATAGTGGCAGCACCAGTTTGCAAACCCTCCAACAGGGAATGGGGGGTTCCTTCCCCTAACAACCCTTTCAACATTTATTGTTAGTTGTTCCGTTGATCTCTGACATTCTAACTGGAGTAAGATGCAATCTCAAAGCTTTTTAACTTGCATTTCCTTAATTTCTAGAGATTATAAACATTCTTTTTACTATGCTTAGCCATTCTCTTTCTCCTCCTCTTCCACATCTTCTTCATCCTCCTCCTCCGCTTCCTTCAGTTATTTGGTTTTTTTGTTTTTGTTTTGTTTTTTAGTTGTTTTTGTATAGTCTGACTATTAAACCTCTGTCAGATGTATAGCTGGCAAAGATCCTCTCCTGTTCTGTAGACTGTCTCTTTATCTGGTTGATTATTTCTCTTGCTGTGCAGAAGCTTTTCAGTTTCCTGAAGTCCTATTTATTAGTTGTGGTCTTAGTGCCTGCACTATCAGTATTATGTTCAGAAAGTCTTACCCTGTGTCGACGAGTTCAAGGCTATTCCCATTTTCTCTTCTATCACATTCAGTGTCTCTGGCCTGATGTTAAGACTCTTGATCTATTTAGAGCTGAACTTTGTGCAGAGTGAGAAGTATAAATCTGTTTATATTTTTCTACATTCAGACATCCAGTTTGACCAGAACCATTTGTTGAAGATACTGTATCTTCTCCAGTGTGTATTTCTGGCTTCCTTATCAAAAAATTAGGTGTCCATAGGTATATGAACTAATTTCTGGGTATTCAATTCCATTCTACTGATCAACATGTCTGTTTGTACATTAATATCACTCTGTGTTTATTACTATAACTATAGCTCTATAATACAACATGAAATCTCAGGGTTGGTTTTAACTATCCTGGGTTTTTGGTTTTGTTTGTTTGTTTTGATTTTTTTTTTTTTTGTCATTCCATATCTAGTTGAGGATTGGGTCTTTTAAATTTACATGAAGAATTGTGTTGGAATTCTGATGAAAATTAAACTGAATCTATGGATTTCTTTAAGTAAGATCGTCATTCTGACTGGAATAAGATAGAATGAGACATTTTTCCATTTTCTAGTGTCTTTTTCAATTTATTTCATCAAAGTCTTTAAGTTTTTATTATACAAGTCTTTTACTTGTTTAGTTAGAGATATTTCAATATATTTTTGAAGCTATTGTGAAGGGTATTATATCCTGATTTCTTTCAGTCTATTTGTCATTTATTTAAAGAAAGGCTACCAGGTGTGTGTGTGTGTGTGTGTGTGTGTGTGTGTGTGTGTGAGAGAGAGAGAGAGAGAGAGAGAGAGAGAGAGAGAGAGAGAGAGAGTGAGAGAGAGAGAGCGAGAGAGAGAGAGAGAGAGAGAGTTAGCTTTGTATCCTGCTATGTTGCTGAAATTGTTTCACAGCTTTAGAAATTTCCTGCTGAAGTCTTTAGGGTCTTTTACGGATAAAATAATATCATATGCACATAAGGATACTTTTACTCCTTTTTTCTTTTTAAATGTGTATCCCCCTTCCCTTGATTTCCTTAAGTTATCTTATTGTTCCAGCTAAGATTTCAAGCATTATATTGAGTAGAGTTTGGAGAGAGTGGACATCCTTGCCTTTTTCCTGATTTTTGTGATAAATGATTGTGATTTCTCTGTTTAGGATGATGTTGGTTGTGCACTTGCTGTAAATTGTCTTTATTATGTTGTGGTATATCTCTTGTATCCTCAGTCTCTCTAGGACTTTTATTATGAAGCTAAGGTAGATTTTATCAATACCCTTGTCTGTATCTAATGAGAGATCAGTTGGTTTTGTCTTTCAGTTTTCAGTGAATTATATTTATTGATTTAAATATGTAGAACCATCCCTGCATCTCTGAGATAAAACCAACTTGATCATGATACATAATCTTTTTGATGTGTTCTTCAATTTGGTTTGTAAGCATTTTATTTAAAAGTTTTACATTTATATTCATAAGGGATACTGGTTTGTAATTTTATGGGCTTTTTGAGAAGAGGAATAGAGTTTTTGTGGGGTTTTGGTATCAGGGTAAAAAGGGTTTCATATAAAAAAAAAAACTGTGGGAAACATTTCTTTGGTTTCTATTTCGCCGGATATTTTGAGGAATATTGGTGTTAATTCTTTGAAGGTCTGGTAGAATTCTCCATTGAATCCATCTGGTCCTGGGTTTTTAAGGGGAGGGATTTTAATTACTGCTTTGTTTCACTAGGATTAGTGAAATTGTTTATTTCGTCTTGATTTAAGTAATTTATCTATTTCCACTAGGTTTCCAGTTTGGTGGAATACAGATGTTTAAGATATGTCTATAATCTTCTCTGAATTTACTTGGTGTCTGTTGTAGCCTCTCCCCTTTCATCTCTAATTTTATTAACTTGGATCTTCTCTCTGTGTATTTTGGTTAATTTAGATGAAGGTTTGTCAATCTTGTTGATTTTCTCAAAGAACTAACTCTTTCTTTCATTGATTCTTTATATATTTTTTCTATTTCATTGATTTTATACCTGAGTTTGATTATTGCTTTCTCTCTACACTTTCTGAATATTACTTAGTTTTGATTTTTGAGATTTTCCATTAAGCATGTGAAAAATGTCTGCCATTAATATGAGATTTCTTCATTTTTTTGTAGGTACTAAGTGCTATGAATTTACCTCTTGGAAGTGCCTTTATTGTGTCCCATAGATTTGGGTATGGTATGTTTTCATTTTTATCAAACATTAAAAAGGTTTTAATTTCCTTATTGATGTGTATTGATCCAATTATCATTCCATAGTGAGTTGCTCAGATTCCAGGATTTCATACACATTCTGCCATTTCTGTTGTTGACATTCAGATTTAATCTATAGTTGTCAGATAGGATACAGAGTGTTAGCTCAATATTTTTGTATCATGATTTGTGTTCTAATAAGTGGAAAATTTTGGAAAATGTTCCATGAGCTTCCAAGAAGAAAGTATATTTGTTAATGTTTGGGAGGAATGGTCTGTAGATGTCTGTTAGGTTCATTTGATTTATGATGTTATTTAACTCCAGTGCTTCTCTGTCTATTTTTTTCTGGATAACCTTTCTATCAGCAAGAGTGGAGTATTGAAGTCACCTAACTCTATCACAGTGTAATTTTAGCTGTAGTAGTATTTATTTTATGAACTTGGGGGCCTTGTGTTTGGTGCACAGATGTTAGAATTATATCTTCTTGGTCAATCATTTTCCTTTTTAATGAGTTTGTAGTGTTTTTCCCTATCTCTTATGATAGCTTCCATCTGAAGTCTGTTTTGTCAGATATTAATATAGCTATACACCTGCTTACTTCTTGGTTCCATTTACTCTGAATACTGTTTTATCCTATGGTGATGTCTATTCATGGTTTTTCTAATCTAATCTTTTTATTAGGGACTTGAGATTATTAATATTAAGAATTGTAAATGAGCAGTGCTTATTAATTCCTGTTATTTTTTTGGTGGTGTGATTTTTTTTTTTCATTTGACTAACTGCTCTGACATTATTTTTTCCTCTTGGGTGAAGATGATCTCTTCAGACTAAAGTTTTCCTTCTAATGTCTTCTGTAGTTCTGGGTTAGCAGACAGAAACTGTTTACGTGTATCTTTATCATGAAGTGGTTTTCTTTTTCTACTGATTAAGATTGCTAGTTTTGCTGGGTATAGCAGTCTATGCTGGCATCTGTGGTCTCTTAGAGATTGTAGTACATCCATCAGCCCTTCTGGCTTTCAGTGTCTCCATTGAGAAGTTGGGTGTTACTCTACTGGGCCTGACTTCATATGTGACTTGGCCTCTTGTAGTTGAGAGACATCTTTTAAGGGTGGTTTCATGATTTTATTTAAAATATTTTCTGTGTTTTATATCTGTTTTTTTTTCTCCTTCCTCTGTACATCTTATTTATAGATTTTGTCTTTCTGTGGTGTCCCAAACTTCCTGGATGTTTTGTACCTGCTTTAGGTTTGTTTGCTTGCTTGTTTTTAGAATAAACATTTTCTATGACTTATCTATTTCTTTTACTTTGTCTTCAAGACCTGAAATCTCTCTTTCATATTTTTAAATCTGTTGGTGAGGCTTACTCTCTTCTGAGTTTTTCATTTCCAGCTTTATTTCAGTTTGGCTTTTCTTTAATGATTCTGTTCTTTGTTAAACTTTACTTTAATATCTCGAATTGTTTTCCTTATTTTGTTCAGCTGGTTATGTTTTCTTGGTCCTCATTAAGGCAGTTATTGATATCCTCTTTAAGATCTTTCAACGTATTCATTGATATTTTGAAATCCTTGTCTTGTGATTTGGCAAAATTGATTTCCTTGAGGCCTAACACAGCAGGGTTCCTGGTTTCTGGAGGAGGCATATTGCCCTGGTTGTTCCATGTTACAGGGTCTAGGCATCTAGAGGTAAGGTGTTTGAGTTGTTTCTTGGTGAAGATATCTAGTTTCATCTATTAGGTGTCTTTTCAAGGAAAACAAGTTGGGAAACCTTGGATCCAAACCAAGAAGCTAAGTCCTTAGGGGATAGATGTAGGTTAGGAGGAAGTGCTCCTGTGGGCAGACTATAGTAGGACTAAGGGTAAGTCTGGGAAGACCAGAGTTGAGAACAGGAAGAAGGATGAGTGTCCACTACCTGAGCTCCAGCCTAGTGTGATAGCTGTGAGTCCCTGTTGGAGAGAGGTTCTATGGGTCAGCAGAATCATAAAGAAATGGAGATGGGCTGGAAGGAAAGCCTGGCAAGGGGTCACCATAAAAAACTTTGATTTACTGGGACAATTTATGCTGAATAGTTTGGAAATTAGCAGTAATTTTAAAAAGACTAGCAATTTTTGAGGTAAAAAATCTTCTGAGAAGTATTTTCTCAGGATCAGCACACAATGTTCTAGAGTGACCAAGGTTGTCATACCAAAAGTCAGATTTTGGACTGTGTAAGAGTTTCCCACATGGTACTAGTTTTGAAGTCATGAAGGAGTCACGGAGAGCAGCTAAGGCTTGTCACTATGAGAAGTCAGGAGAGGCCATGAGTGAAGATATAGCCTTAATACTAGTGCAAACTCCAAGATTACAGGAAGTAATGGAGAGAGAGGTTGAGGTTTGGCACCATGCGGCAGGGTTAAGAGTCCTAGAAGAGAGGTCAGGAGAGGCTATTGGTGAAGGTGCAGTACAGTTGCAGTGAAGATTCCAGCATATGGGAGATGCCAGCACCATGGGATAACTGTCATGCTTGGAGTAGCCTTGGAGTGCAGCTGACCTGAATCAGGGAGACAAGCCACAAGTTCTATGCCTGGTTATCCAAATCCTCTAGAGGAGCACAAAACCCCAGGAGTCTGACACTGAGCTCTCTACAGTGGTTTGCCTTTTGCTCTGATTGTGGTGCTTCTTTCCACTTAAAATAAAAAAAAAATAGCATTTAACTTGTTTTGTTGCTTTAATTTTTTCTTTATAGAAACTCACAGCTATGACTTTGACTATCTCTTAGAGAAAATTTGGAGTTTTAAAGAGGATTTGTAGATTTAAAAAGACTTTAGTTTTTTGTTTTTGTTTTTGTGATTTTTTTTTTTTGTGAGACTTTGTATTTTAAAGAGACTTTGGCATTTAAATGAACTGGACTTTTAAAGTGCTTCAGTTCTTAATGACTGAAGGGCTTTTAAAAATTGGAATGTTTTATATTGTGATATTAATATTAGTAAGAGGAGGTCTTAGGGATGAAAGAGAGGAAGAGTTATGAGTAATAGTAATGTGTTTGTGTGTCTATTTGACAAGAAATGAATTGTGCTGGCTAGTCTTGTGTCAACTTGACATAAGCTGAAAGAGAGAACCTTAACTGAGAAGATGCCCTCACCAGTACATTTCCTTGATTAATGATAGCTCACTGTGGGATGTTACCCCTGCTCCCCAGGGCTGGTGGTCCTGGGTGCACAATGAACAGGTAAGCATCATTTCTCCGTGGCCTCTGCTTCAGTTCCTGCTTCTGGGTTCCTGCCTGACTTGCCTCAGGGATGGAGTGTAAGAAGAATTGTAAACTAAAATAAGCCCTTTCCTCCTCAGATTGCTTTTGGTTATGGTGTTTTGTCACAGAAATAGAAACCCCAACTAAGATATCTGTGCTCTACTTGATCCTTTCTACTTGTAAAGCTCTCCCCTGAACAGTCTATTCAGGTTATTGAGGTTTCAAATTCTATCTTCATTTCAGTGTACATCCTACTTAATACTTATATCTCTTCACTGAATTCAAGTTTTAAATCCCGAATTGTTCAGCTGTATATTTGTATTTTCTTGGCCATCCTTCAAGCACTTACTGTTATCCTCTTGAAGTTCATTAAAGTATTGGTTTGTGTCTTCTTTAAACACTTTGAATTCTCTGATAAAGGTCATAATTTTTCTTTAAATTCTGTGTCCTGGAGTTCATCTAGGTAATTCTCATTAGAGAACATGTCCATTGGACTAGTGGTTTTGATGGGAAACATGCTGTCTTGATCTTATTGTTTTTGTGTTGTGACTTGGGCATATGGGCTTCTTTCTTTGGTTGTATGTCTGGTGTGAAACCTGACCTGCCTTAGACTGGGCTCATACAGGAGCTGGATTACTAGAGCTAGGCCAGGTAAAGCTGATCTATTTATTTAGCTATTTAGCTGAACTAGGCAATGATGGCTTCCAAACCATGGGGCTGGAGCTAAGCCTGTGGTTGTGAAGATGGCAGACAATAGAAGAGGGGTATACTTTGCAGGTAAAAGTTGTTCTCAATCAAAGCAGGCTTTCAAGACCTAGGCCTATAAGGGTGGAGATCCATCTCTTTATTCTTTGGTTTAATACAAAAATATGATTCAGCCATTAACTGAATATGCTGTTATATAGTATTAATAGCATATACTAGGAGCTGTTCTGGATTTACTGTTCTGGAGAAAAGGCTTACTACTTTAAAATGAAAGGACAAAGGCTTGCTAGTCAGCAGATCATTCTCAGTCTTAATTTGGTACCTCTCTTGCCCAGCAGACTGTAGATTCACCCACTCTCCTCCAGGCATGCTCCAGTCTGTCACCCTGAGAGTTTAATGTATGAGCAAGCATACCCACTCAGTATTTATGGTCCAAGTGTAGCCACGATTTTGAGCAAACACTTAGTAACTGTCAGTTAGGCTATGTCACTGGCTTGGAACATATGAACATTATTTTTAAATATCTAGCCTGATCTGGTTTTTTTGTTTCTTTGTTTCATTTTGTTTTTCTATTTATGCAATAGAGAGTGTAATAAGACAGTAGTGCAAAGTGGATAAAAAGGAAGGCCATAGAACAAAGGCACGGAAACAAAGAAAATCTGAAGAAAATGGAAGAGGAATAAAATGTCACCATGAATCAGCTTGAAGAGGAGACACAGGCAACTCTCACAAGGCTGGTCTCCTGGTGACTGGCATCAGTGAGAAAGCCCTTGATGGCCCATGGGAAGCTTATAATGACTTCCTGGTTCCCTTCCATTACCCATGCTAAAATAACTCACATTTGAGGACACTGTTCTCAGTCATTCTCCTAAAATCCATGGAAACCAGGCTAGATAGTTTCATTTTCATTATGTGGCAGAAAGGAAAAATAGGTTTCTGACTAACACCCCTACTCTAAGGCAGCCATCATACAAGTGGGTCTGTGACTAGACAGGGATGACAAGATTCTCACATACTGTGCCTCTCCAGTCTTGTCCATCTGTCCTGTGGCTCATGACCAGTGTGTCCTGCTGAATAATTTTTTTAAAACTATTTGAGTCTTGACAGCTAGGCTGAGATGAGCTTTCATGGACTTGTTGTCTAACAACAGGGTACCATTCGAATTGGTTTACATGGATCAGCAATTCCCTCTCTTCTTGACAGGAAGTCCACACAAGTCTACTAAATTGGATGTGGTAAAAAGTGTCCAGTAAAATATACAGGTATAATGCAATCAAATAAAATGAGAGGAAGAATGTCTGGTAAGCTAAAGAATCTCCAGATAAGAAACGAAAATAGCACAGAGATGAAGCTTCCAGGAGGGCTGTGCTCAGGAGAGCAGCACAGCGCGAAGCTGGCACAGTCTCCTCAGAATTCAGAAATACTTGAAGCAAGAAAGGTGTGAAGATACTGAAGCAACTTTTTAAACTTAATTACAGCTAACATTTTCTTTTTGCTTTATATCCTCTGAGAATGAGTCAGTGCACCTCTTTAACTTCAGGAGGGAATTCATGATTAAGACCTAAAAGAGAAATGTACAGTATTTGTACGTTCTAGTTTACCACAGTGGGGACAGTGTGCACCAGGAACCGTGTGTGAATGGTATTGCCAAGCTCCTCCTTGCCCATCACAGGCCCATCACTCCCCCAGAGATCTTCCTGTTGAGATACCACAAGGTTCCAGTTTAGGGAACCTGTCCTATGAGCTCTTAGCACTCTTTGTCTTCATCATTCTTGACCTACTAAGGTGTTCATTCTCTCAAGCAGTCAACACAGAGAGCAAGATCTTGGCTTGCTCTCAGAATCTTGGCTTGACTTCTTTGCCTGGAATTCACACACACACACACACACACACACACACACACACACACTTTCTTCTCCATCTGTTCAATTTCTTAGACATTGTGCAGTTCAGATCTTCCCAACTTTGCCAACAAAAAGGTTCTGCCTGTCCTTCAGTCAAAGTTTAAAATCCCACGGAAGGACACTGAGTGACTTAGATATATCTGTGCTCATGGGACAGATTGGTGTCTTTATAGGTCTTACCAGGATGGTAAACTTGAAGTATACTGTGTAAAGAATCCTGTAAAAGAATCTTTTAGCAGAACATTTTCAGAAGAAAGATGATTTGCCTAAAGCCAGGTGGATTCCTATATCTGTTTAGTTTCCCTTCTGTTTAAAGTACAACCCTCATGTACATGCATAGGTCATAATCATTCAAAGACTGTATGTATAGACACGTGCACATGCACAAGTCATGTACACACACAGGTCATATACATGCACAGGCCATGGTGACTTTCTCAGCCTCCACGTCATCTATACAGAGGTTGAGTCGAATAGTCTTTGATGTCTAGAATTTCATGTTTCTCAGTTCTTCCCCCTGAAATCTTTCATGAGTGCCACATATTAGCTTTCCTTTCTTTGAGTCCACTCAGTATCGCTATGAGAGTTTTGTGGATGTTATGAAGAGCAGTCTTTGTATGTGCTTTGTAATTGTCTCCCGTTGACCACAGTTAGCTCAGGATATTGAGAGTGTCAAATGTGTATGGTTTCCAAAACAGCACAACAAATTGTTGTGGAGTTGAGACCAAGTATTCACTTAGGAAAGCAATGGAGGAAGAAAGAGTTGAATAAAATGACTAAGATGAACTTATGTCATAAGACTGCCAGTATAAAAAGGAAGAGAGAAATGAAACTCTTGCAGTCACCACCTAAGAAGCAATTTGAGTCTGTGAATCTTTCTCAAATTATTACTGTGGTGGGACCTAAGAGAAATTTCATCTCAACCATGGAAAAGTGAAGTTGGACCATCTGTGAGCTGAACAGGTATATTGCAGATGAAACAGAATTATGAAAGCTACTAAGAAGCCTCCCTGGGAAGCTCACACTAGATTGTAAGAAAGAAGAAAAGAGATCCGGAAAAAAGCCGTTACAAATGTGTTACAATAAATTTTGTCTGAAGCATGTACAAAAAATAAAAAGGTTACATAGAAGTAAATTCTTTTCATTTACTTGACTTCATTTCAACAGTTTCTGCTAATAATATTTTATAGTTGCTACAGAGTAACTCAGATGCTGTGAACAAATCTGATAGGACTCCATTTCAGAAAAGAATAAAAGCTTCTTAATACAGCAAGGTTGCCCTGCCAGGTTTAGATTCTGAAGCAGGTGCAGCCATTTCTGAATGGAGCATCTGAAGTAGAGACTCACCAAGCTGGGTAGAGGAACCAACACCACTAACGGCTTAGGCAGAGAAAACAGGTAGAGGAGTGAGTGTAGAAAACAGCCAGTGGGTACTGTAGGCAACAGATGAAGTCCAGACCTGGATGGCAAATACTCCTGAGAGTTCACCTGCAGAGCAGAGCAAAACAACCACCAAATACACAATAAAACCAAACCTGACCAGAGTGCAGGAGCATGAAGTGCAAGGCAGAAAGAACTCATTGAGTAAGATAAATGAGAAGAAAGGCATACTCCGAAGGCTCATTGAACATTGTACAATGTGTCTAAATGTTTAAATTCTATGGAAAAACATTCTATTCTTTACCTGTTAACTACTGAAAGGAAAGACTTTATCAGGGCAGCTGGAGGAAGGAGGGTCTTATTTGTGCTCACAGATTGATGGTGCATCATGGCAGAAATGTCAGGGGGCTGGAGTACGAGGCAGTTGGTTCTATAACATCTGCAGCTGGGAAGCAGAGAGAGATGAATTCTGCTGTTCATTTTGGTTTAGACCCTTTATTTAACCTGAGATGCCAGCCCACGTTATTCCCCACAGTCTGGATGAGTCTTACCATATCAAATGCTGCTGCCACCGCCCTGCCATTGTTGCAAAGGTTTGTTGGTGGTGTTAACATTTTCTTGTGATTTTAGAAGGTTTTCCTGAAAAGAAGAAAATTTAACTACCTCTGGGCAGTGAGGTAGTTAACTCAGGTCATCTTGTATCATGAAATACAAATCATGAAACAAGATGACCTGAGTAAAAACAGGCACTCAGTTTAGACAAATGGAAATGATTTCAACCTCAAATTGATACTACTAATAAAAAAATCTGACTGAATTTAGAAATAAATTCTAACCAGATGAATTTCACACACACATACACACAACCCACTGAACAATTAAGCTGAAAAATGTGTATGTGTGTGTAGAGGTTAAGGTGATTCATAGACAATCACAACAAAAGAATGAGATGATTCAGAATTACTGAAAGTGAAGACATTAACACCATACGTATTATATATATATATAAATTGTTTTATATCAGGCAGACCCACAATAAAGATAGAACCAGTGTATGGTGAAAAGAACCTCCTAACAATGACTCTGAACTTATAAAATCAGACATTTTTTTTTATTTTCATATTTTATTTACATTTCAAATGTTTCCCCCTTTCCAGATCTCCCCTTTGGAACCTCCCCATTCACTCCGCCCTCCCCCTGCCTCTATGGGGATATTCTCCAACCCACCTCCCCACCCTACCCCCCACCCACTCTCTTCTTCCCTCCTTGACATTCTCCTATACTGGGGGATATAACCCCTCAGGCCCAAGGACCTCTCCTCCCCCTGATGGGTAACAAGACCCTCCTCTGCAGTCTTTGTGGCCAGCACTATGGGTCCTTCCATGTGTATTCTTTAGTTGGTGTATCAGTCTCCAGAAGTATGGGGGGTCAGGCCAGTTGCCAGTGTTGCTACCTCCCTGGGGCTGCACACTCCCTCAGCTCCTTCAGTCCTTTCTCCAAGCCCTCCATCTGGGAAGTCACACTCAGTACTACTGTTCCTGCGAAGTGACTCTTGGGTATTTCAAACTTTTAGGCTAATAACCACTAACAGTGAGTACATACCATGTTCATTCTTTTGTGACTGCGTTACTTGGCTCAGAATGATGTTTTCAAGATCCATCCATTTGTCTACGAATTTCATGAAGTTATTGTTTTTAATAGCTGAGTAGTATTCCATTGTGTAAATGTACCACATTTTCTTATCCATTCCTCTGTGGAGGGACATCTGGGTTGTTTCCAGCTTCTGGCTATTATAAATATGGCTGCTATGAACATAGTGGAACATGTGTTTTTATTACATGTTGGAGCATCCTCTGGGTATATGCCCAGGAGTGGAATAGCTGGGTCCTCAGGTAGTATTATGTCCAATTTTCTGAGGGTCCACCAAACTGATTTCCAGAGAGGTTGTATCAACTTGCATTCCCACCAGCAATGGAGGAGTGTTCCTCTTTCTCCACATCCTTGCCAACATCTGCTGTCACCTGAGTTTTTGATCTTAGCCATTCTGACTGGTGTGAGGTGGAATCCCAGGGTTGTTTTGATTTGCATTTCCCTGATGACTAAGGATGTTGAACATTTCTTTAGGTGCTTCTCGGCCATTCGAGTTTCCTCAGTTGAGAATTCCCTGTTTAGCTCACTTCCCCATTTTTTGATAGGGTTATTTGTATCTCTGGAGTCTACCTTCTTGAGTTCTTTGTATATATTGAATATTAGTTCTCTATTGGACATAGGATTGGTAAAGATCTTTTCCCAATCTGTAGGTTGCCGTTTTGCCCTAATTACAGTGTCCTTTGCCTTACAGAAGCTTTGTAATTTTATGAGGTCCCATCTGTCAATTCTTGATCTTAGAGCACAAGCCATTGGTGTTCTGTTCAAGAACATTTCCCCTGTGCCCAAGTGTTCGAGACTCTTCCTTACTTTCTCTTCTATTAGATTCAGTGTATCTGGTTTTATGTGAAGGTCCTTGATCCACTTGGACTTGAGCTTTGTGCAGGGAGATCGGAATGGATCAATTCGCAATCTTCTACATGTAGACCACCAGTTGAACCAGCACCATTTGTTGAAGATGCTGTCTTTTTTCCACTGTATGGTTTTAGCTCCTTTGTCGAAGATCAAGTGACCATATGTGTGTGGATTCATTTCTGGGTCTTCGATTCTATTCCATTGATCTACCTGCCTGTCACTGTACCAATACCATGCAGTTTTTATCACGACTGCTCTGTAGTACAGCTTGAGGTCAGGGAGGCTGATTCCCCCAGAAGATATTTTATTGTTAAGGATAGTTTTTGCTATCCTGGGTTTTTTGTTATTCCATATGAATTTGAGAATTGCTCTTTCTAGGTCTACAAAGAATTGAATTGGGATTTTGATGGGGATAGCATTGAATCTGTATATTGCTTTCGACAGGAAGGCCATTTTAACTATGTTAATCCTGCTGATCCATGAGCATGGGAGATCTTTCCATCTTCTGAGGTCTTCTTCGAAGTCTTTCTTCAGTGACTTGAAGTTCTTGTCGTACAGATCTTTCACTTGTCTGGTTAGAGTCACACCAAGATATTTTATATTGTTTGTGACTATTGTGAAGGGTGTCATTTCCCTAATTTCTTTCTCAGCCTGTTTATCCTTCGAGTATAGGAAGGCTACTGATTTGCTTGAGTTAATTTTGTATCCAGCCATTTGCTGAAGTTGTTTATCAGCTGTAGCAGATCTCTGGTGGAGTTTTTCGGGTCAGTAAAGTGTACCATCATATCATCTGCAAATAGTGATATTTTGATTTCTTCCTTTCCAATTTGTATCCCTTTGATTTCCTTTTGTTGCCTGATTGCTCTAGCTAGAACTTCAAGTACTATGTTGAATAGATAGGGAGAGAGAGGGCAGCTTTGTCTAGTCCCTGATTTTAGTGGGATTGTTTCAAGTTTCTCTCCATTTAGTTTGATGTTGGCTACTGGTTTGCTGTATATTGCTTTTACTAAGTTTAGGTATGCTCCTTGAATTCCTGATCTTTCCAAGACTTTTATCATGAAGGGATGTTGAATTTTGTCAGATGCTTTTTCAGCATCTAACGAGATGACCATGTGGTTTTTTTCTTTGAGTTTGTTTATGTAGTGGATTATATTAATGGATTTCCGGATATTGAACTATCCCTGCATCCCTGAGATGAAGCCTACTTGATCATGGTGAATGATTGTCTTGATGTGTTCTTGGATTCGGTTTGCAAGAATTTTTTTGAGTATTTTTGCATCGATATTCATAAGGGAAATTGGTCTGAAGTTTTTTTTTATTGTTGGGTCTTTGTGGGGCTTTGGTATCAGTGTAACTGTGGCCTCATAGAATGAATTGGGTAGTGTTCCTTCTGTTTCTATTTTATGGAATAGCTTGAAGAGTATTGGTATTAGGTCTTCTTTGAAGGTCTGATAGAATTCTGCACTGAACCCATCCGGTCCTGGGCTCTTTTTGGTTGGGAGACTTTTAATGACTGCTTCTATTTCTTTAGAAGTTATGGGACTGTTTAGATGGTTTATCTGATCCTGATTTAACTTTGGTAATTGGTATCTGTCTAGAAACTTGTCCATTTCCTCCAGATTTTCCAATTTTGTTGCATATAGGCTTTTGTAGTAGGATCTGATGAATTTTTTAATTGCCTCAGAGTCTGTTTTATATCTCCGTTTTCATTTCTAATTTTGTTAATTTGGATACTGTCACTGTGCCCTCTGGTTAGTCTGGCTAAGGGTTTATCTATCTTGTTGATTTTCTCAAAGAACTAGCTCTTGGTTTTGTGGATTCTTTGTATAGTTCTTTTAATTTCCACTTGTTTGATTTCAGCCCTTAATTTGATTATTTCTTGCCTTCTACTCCTCTTGGGTGTATTAGCTTCTTTTTGTTCTAGAACTTTCAGATATGCTGTTAAGCTGTTAGTGTATGCTCTCTCCAGTTTCTTTTTGGAGGCATTCAGAGCTATGAGTTTTCCTCTTAACACTGCTTTCACTGTGTCCCATAGGTTTGGGTAAGTTGTACTTTCATTCTCATTGAATTCTAGGAAGTCTTTAATTTCCCTCTTTATTGCTTCCTTGACCAACGTATCATTAAGCAGTGCATTGTTCTGCTTCCATGTGTATGTGGGCTTTCTGTTGTTGTTGCCATTGAAGACCAACCTTAATCTGTGGTGATCTGATAGGAGGCATGGGATTATTTCAATCTTCTTATATCTGTTGAGGTTCGTTTTGTGACCAATTATATGATCAATTTTAGGGCAGGTACCATGAGGTGCTGAGAAGAAGGTATATTCTTTTGATGCAGTATGAAATGTTCTATAGATATCTGTGAAACCCATTTGGTTCATATGATCTGTTAGTTTCAGTGTGTCTCTGTTTAGTTTATGTTTCCAAAATCTGTCCATTATTGATAGTGGGGTGTTGAAGTCTCCCACTATTATTGTGTGAGGTGCAATGTGTGCTTTGAGCTTTAGTAGAGTTTTTTTTTTTTTTTTTTTTTATGAAAGTGGGAGCTCTTGCATTCGGGGCATAGATGTTCAGAATTGAGAGTTCTTCTTGGTAGATTTTTCCTTTGATGAGTAAGAAGTGTCCTTCCTCATCCTTTTTGATAAATTTTGGTTGAAAGTCAATTTTATCCGATATTAGAATGGCTACTCCAGCCTGTTTCTTGGGGCCATTTGCGTGGAAAATTGTTTTCCAGCCCTTTACTCTGAGGTAGTGTTTGTCTTTAATACAGAGGTGCGTTTCCTGGATGCAGCTAAATGCTGGGTCCTGTTTATGGATCCAGTCTGTCAGTCTATATCTTTTTATTGGGGAATTGAGACCATCGATGTTAAGAGATATTAAAGAATAGTGATTGTTATTTCCTGTTATTTTTGATGTTGTTTATATTGTTTGTGTGGCTATCTTCTTTTGAGTTTGTTGAAAGATTACTTTCTTTCTTTTTCTTGAGTGTAGTTTCCCTCTTTGCGTTGGCATTTCCCCTGTATTATTCTTTGTAGGGCTGGGTTTGTGGAAATATACTGTGCAAATTTGGATTTGTCGTAGAATATTTTGGTTTCAGCCTGTATGATTATTGAGAGTTTTGCTGGGTATAGCAGCCTGGGCTGGCATTTGTGTTCTTTTAGAGTCTGTATGAGCTCTGCCCAGGATCTTCTAGCTTTCATAGTCTCTGGTGAGAAGTCTGGTGTAATTCTGATAGGTCTGCCTTTATATGTTACTTGCCCCTTTTCCCTTACTGCTTTTAATATTCTTTCTTTGTTTTGTGTATTTGGTGTTTTGACCAGAATGTGACGGGAGGAATTTCTTTTCTGGTCCAGTTTGTTTGGGGTTCTGTAGGCTTCTTGTATATTTATGTTCATCTCTTTCTTTAGGTTAGGGAAGTTTTCTTGTATAATTTGTTGAAGATATTTACTGGTCCTTTTAGTTGGGAGTCTTCACTCTCTTCTATACCTGTTATCCTCAGGTTCTGTCTTCTCATTGCATCCTGGATATCTTGGATGTTTTGGTTTAGGAGCTTTTTGCATTTTGTGTTTTCTTTGACTGTTGTGTCCATGTTTTCTGTTCTATCTTCCGCACCTGAGATTCTCTCTTCCATCTCTTGTATTCTGTTGGTGATGCTTGCATCTATGACTCCTGATTTCTTTCCTAGGTTCTCTAACTCCAGGGTTGTCTCCCTTTGTGATTTCTTTATTGTTTCTATTTCTGTTTTTAATTCCTGAATGGTTTTGTTCATTTGATTGTGTTTTCATGTATTTCTCCCTGTTTGATTGTGTTTTCCTGTAATTCTTCAAGGGATTCTTGTGTGTTCTCTTTAAGGGCTTCCAGTTGTTTACCTATGTTCTCCTGTATTTCTTTAAGGGAGTTATTTATTTCCTTCCTAAAATCTTCTATCATCCTCTTGATAAGTGATTTTAAGTCTGAGTCTTCCTTTTCTGGTGTGTTGGGGTATCCAGGGCTGGCTGTGGTGGGAGAGCTGGGTTCAGCTTAAGCCAAGTAGTCTTGGTTTCTGTTCCTTGTGTTCTTGCCCTTGCCTTTCGTCATCTGGTTATCTCTGGAGTTAGCTGGTCTTTCTCTCTCTGACTGTGGCTTGTCTTTCCTTCAAGCTCAGATGTCAATATTCCTGGATGACCAGTTTTCTCTTCCAGCTGTTCTTCAGACCCTGTGTCTGGAGTCCTCCTGTTGCTCTCTCCTCAGCCCAAGTGGGCGGGTAGCTTTCTCCCTGAGCTACTTGTATATGGAGAGGCCTGTTGGCCTAGGTGGGGTTTCTGGCCACAGGTGGAAGCAAGCAGGCTCTTACCTCCTGGCTTTTCCTCAGTCCCTGCACCTGGAGCCCGCCTTCCGCTGCCTCCTCAGCACAAGTCAAAATCAGACATTTTTGAAAACAAAAATATCGTCAGAAACAATTATACTGGAATCTTAAGTGGTCCACCTTTGTCTCTGCTGGGTAAAGCGGAGGCAAGATAAAGGTGGTAAGGGATAGGTTATTTACGTGCCTGACTTAGGCATATAGTATCTGGTCTGTGCAACATGCCATTTTACTTTTTGATTTTTGATTGACAAGCCATCGTATATCTCATACAGCTGTATGTACCCTACGATATGTCTTTTATAGATTAACATTAACTAATGACTAAGTCAAGATAACTAACAATCCACTACCTCATATTCTTTTGTATGTGTGATGTTAAAGTCTACACGTTCAGTAACTCTGAAACATCTCATTCTCTTGTTGTCATTGTGTATGAATCACTAGACCCCAAAACAACTATAATACAGGCTGTTCTTGGCACACCAAATGTTGAAGAGATTTTCTCTGTTCCCTTCATTTTCTTCTTAACTCTGGGTATTTTAATGGAAAACACTTTAATAGTGTGATTTGGCCTCAGTCATTTAGTTATTTAACATATGCCAACAGTGGCTCTGCCTCAACAAAGTGCCTTAGGAAGCAACTGGATTTTTGTGGTGGGCTACAGAGATGACCGGGTTCTGGCTGAGACTGAATCCTCCCTTGCTGCATCCCCCTCTCCCGCTCCTCTTCCTCTGCATATGGATTTTTTAGCTGCTTGTAACGTTGAGCTGACAATATCCAAGGATGGCAGGTCAGACAGCATCGAGTACTGTCCAGCTGTGGCTTCCTGAGTTAGAGACTGTGTGAGCCAAAGAGCCCCTCTCTGGCTGGACACGTGGGGCACAGGGGAAGCGGCAGTTGGGGCTGGTCGAGTCTGATAACCGAGGAAGTCAGCTGTGGGCTGTGGCCACCCGTTGACAAGCATAACAGGCCTGTAATGAAAATCAGTGGGTACAACGATAAGCAAGTTTCAAATGAGGAGTTTCAAAATCGAAATCCGACTAACTCTTATACACTCCATCGACGGCAATAATCTCGGCATCAGACAGGGCCAGATTTCCCCTGTGCACTTTAGAATGAGAAAACGTTTCTGCCTTTGTGATATCTGGTGTCTCCATGCTTCCCCAGAGTCTGCTGAACCCGGGCTGCTAGTCCGATTACCATAGTGATCACAGCGAGGGGCCCCTGAATCCCCAAAGCTCCCTACATGGAAAGGTTCAGCTGAGTTTCAGCTCCACACTGCTGAGCTACTACCTGACTGGGAGCCAGGCTTTGGTGTGAGTGTGATCACAGAACTAGAAAATCTGACACCAGTCTTAAACTATGATCTGCCCCAGAAGTCCTGTGCAAAAGACTGAAGCAAAACCAGGTAGAGGTACCTACAGTCACCTCTGTAACTACAGTGTACATGCAGACTCAGTGGCCTCTATGAAAACCTACTGGGTGTGTCCTCTAAATATGTTGTCCAGATTCTATGGTCCTAGAGGCAGCTGCTCGCTGAGTACTGCTGTGTGATATCATCTCCTCTTTGCAAATGCACGTACTAATCCAACAGTCCTCCCTGGGAGGCTGTGTGGCTTTGGGCCTTTGTTTCTTTCTTTTACCTAGTGACTCTGGCCCTGTGAATTGTGAACTGTGCCATTCCACTCCTCCCTGGAAGAGCCATCCCTATCATTTGCTGCTCCCACGGGGCTACAAGTCCATGCATCTCAGGAGACGGCAGGGTTCAGGGCTTTGACACTGGAGCATGTATGTCAAGAACTCACTGCAGACCTGAGGCTGTGGGTTTCTCTGTTTGTTTGTTAAAGGGTAGCTCTACATAGCCTTTCTTTTCTAGTCTTAGGATTGTAGAAACTGATTTATGGTTGTTCAGCTAAAATTTATAAGCATGTTACAAAGTAACTATTACTGATTGCATTTTTACTGTATCTTCACATATTCTCATTGCATTGAAATAAAATTATCCTGAATAGTGTGACATTCACAGATGGTCAGGCTGTACCTCCAAGTGGCTTTGTCCCCTACAACGTGTATGTGGACAGTACTGGGTGTGTGCAAGCAACACGACTCCTGTCCTGCACTGTCCCTACAAGGCTGCTCTGTGGGACACTCTTTCTTTGTCTTTACCCACAATGAAAACAGCAGCAAGTCCCATGATTTCCTAGTTCCCTTTATAGACAGATTCACTAAAGTTGTATTTATGCCATTGTAAAGGTACAATCCGGATACTGTTTTTAGCTTATTTACTGAGTGGTGCAAGCTTCATGTCAGTCCAGTGTTAAGCGTGTGTGTGTGTGTGTGTGTGTGTGTGTGTGCACCTGTGAGTTACAATGCACATACGAACAATGCACATATGAAGTCATTTTGGACTTGGTGGCAAGCACCTATACCCACTGAGCCATTTTGCTAGCCCATGACCATCCAATTAGAACAGTTCCATGACTTCCCCAACATTCCTCTATCTTACTTAGAGAGACTCATGCTCCATCCTCAGCAGGAACTCTTGGCTCATTCTGTTCTGTCATGTGCCTCGATGGACAAGTTTTATAAGTAAAACCTAACAGCTGTCTTTCCTGTCTGATGCTTTCACTTACTACCAAGTTTAAATAAAGCTATTTTTGTTTTTTCTTTTTCTGATAATTTATTTATTCACTTTACATTCCAATCTCAGCCCCCCTCTTCCCAGCTTCTCCCTCACACTGCCCCTCCCCTACCACCTCTCTCCTTCATTTCTGAGAAGGGATATGCGAATAAAGAATAAAGAATAAAGAAGGGACACACCCACACCCACACACCCACCCACACACACCCCTCCCCCTCCCCCACTGGATACCAACCTACCCTAGCACCTCAAGTCACTGCAGGACTAGGCACATTCTCTCTTACTGAGGCCAGACAAGGCAGCCCAGATAGGGGAACAGGATCCACAGGCAGGCAACAGAGTCAGAGTAAGTGCTGGCTCCAATTGTTGGGGGACCCACATGAAGACAGAGCTGCACATCTGCTACATTCTGTGGGGCTGGGGGAGTTCCAGCCTTTGTATGCTCTTTGGTTGGTGGTTCAGCCTCTGGGACCCCCAAGGGTGCAGGTGTTGACTCTGTTGGTATTTTTCTTTCTTTTCTTTTTTTAAAATTTATTTTTGATATTTTATTTACATTTCAAATGTGGTCTTTTTCAGTAGACTAAAAAGGATTGCTCTCATCAAGAGAAAAGAAAAAATTAATCCCCACAGAATATGCTTGAATTGAGGACACAATATAAAAATAAAGTTATTTGCTCACAAAAGTGGTTCATCCTCATTGTAGCATGTATCTATATTTTGTTCCTTTTGTTGCAAAATAGTATTCAATTCTATGGCTATCGCATAGTCCCCTGGGCATTTGCCAATCAGTAATAGTTTAGGTTCCTTTCACTTTGGTCTGTTATAATGAGGCTATGAATAGTCATTGGTAAGTTTTCATGTAGACAGCTATTTTGATTGTCAATTGACCACAAATATATAACTTAGTTTTCAGAGTATTGGTTTCTTTTAACTACTCTCAAATTTTCAACTTAATATTTGTGGAATAGAGTAGATCACAAGGAACTGAACACTCAGAAGGCCCCTTAAGTGGTGTGTCTTCACTGAGCAACCAGAAAAGCAGAACCAGGAGGGGGTTCACACTAAAATGCTTAGCAGGGGAACTTGGCTCAAGCAATTGAAAAGACTGTGAACAGAGCAAGAACTCAGAGGCTGCAATTCTGGAAGGTTCTGAGTATGAGCCACTGCTGCTATCCAAAATGAAGATTTCTTCTGTTTATGACCAGGGTCCTGGACCTAACTATATGGTCTCCCAGAAGATTCAGCCAAGTCTCCCAACACTGTCCCCAACAAGCTCTCTATCCTCTTAAATCTGTCCCAGAAATGTTTTACCTTCCAATGTGAGAAGGTTTTCAGTCTCTTGGTTTATCTTTACTTCTCCTTGTGGCCATTTTTGTCTTCTGGGTTCTCCAGTAACTTCCAGTGCATCTGCCTTCTCCAGTTGGTTGGCATACAGGACTTAAATATCAAGCTAGGATCATTTGATTGCTAAATGCATCAATCTTCTCTGTCAATCACACACGTTATCAGTTCTGCTCATCTTTTAAAAACAAAACGCCCATCCTATAGTTTGTCATGTCTGCATGATGTGCTGGGATTGGAGCCTAGCATCAATGTCATCAGAGAGACCAGAGAGATTTCATCCAGCAACTGATGGGCACAGATGCAGAGTCCCACAGTCAGATATTAGACAGAGATCAGGAAATCCTGTGGAAGAGAGGGTACAAGGGTTGGAGGAGCCAGAGGGGTCAAGACACAAGAGCATGGCTCACAGAATCAACTGTCTGGAACCCAAGTGGGCTCACAGAGATCAGGAAGTCTCTATGGGTCTGATCTAGGTCCTCTGCATATGTTAGAGCTATGTAGCTTGGTGTTCTTGTGGGACTCCTAACCGTGGGAACTGCCTTTGGGACCCCTTTCCTCCTTATCCAGCTTTGTTGTGAGAATATGTGCCTGGTATACCATATTTTTTAGGCACTTGTTATATACCATATTTGGTTGATGCCCCTGGGAAACCTGCTCTTTTCTGAGCGGAGGTGGAGGTAGATAGATCTCGGGGAAATGAGGGGAGAGTCTTGGGAAGTGGAGGAAGGAAAACCTGCATTCAAGATGTAATATATGAAAGAAGAATTTTTTAAAAAAGGAAAAAAATGGACATGTTCTGTTTGTACAACTGTATGCATTAATCATGTCCTAGTTAAGAAACAAATCACACAAGTTAGATAGAGCTCGATTGCAAAAAATAAGTAAGAATGAAAAATTCGTGACTAAGAGGAAAAGCAATAAAGCAAAGTGCAGTTGGTGGCTGCAGAGAGAGGGGCTATATACCCAGACCTTCCAAAGAACAGAAAGAGGCTGGGTCTTTAGCATCTAGAGTTTGCAAGGGGACCCCACAGGGTTGGGAGTGTGACCAACAGGCCTCTGGGGAGCCCAGGCTACTGCTGGAATTTCAGATGGAGAAAGGAATGGAGATGTGTTTGAAAGTGTATAAAAGAACTGGAAACTGAAAGCAGCCATTGCAGGCAGGGTGAGAAATTACTTACTAGCTCTCATAGGGGATGCTGAGATTTAAGGCCCGTCCTGGCACAGCTAAAGGCAAGCAGTTGGAAAGGGAGGACATGAACAGCTGAGCTCCAGTGTCACAGTGAGAAGCGGGGAAAAAAGTGGCCAGAGACAGAGAAGAGAGTTTGTAACTTTATGTTAGAAGGCAGGCTGTGGGCATGGGGATTTTGGAATCTGTATCCAAGCAGAACTGTCTTGCTTAGAGACATAAATACTGATCTAGATAATGTTCTGATAGAGCATAATGTAAGTCACTGGGGTAATTAAGGTTGTTATTAACCATATAAAAAAGAAACTGGGAAATTATTTAAAAGGTTAAATTTAATAAATGACAAAATTTTAACATATAACCAATGTAAAAATCATGTGATGTACTCTTATACAACTATATGCTTGAAACAGGATCTACTATGTAGCTGACTGGCCTGGAATTCATTGTGTAGCCCAGACTGGCTTTGAACCTGTGATCCTCCTGCTTTAGCTTTCTGACTGCTTAGATTATAGGAATATGCTACAATGCCTGGCACCTCTTTCTCTCCCACTTGTCCAATATTTTTTTCTTTCTGATGCTTGGTCTATCATTGCTTTTTATTGCTATGATTAAATACTAACCAGCATCACCTAAGGAGAAAAGGATTTATTTAGCTTATAGTTTACAGTCTACTATTGAGGGAAGCCAAGGCTGAAACTTGAGGTAGGAATCTGGAGCAGAAACTGAGCCAGAGACCATAGAGGAGTGCTGCTTTCTTGTTTACTCTCCGTGGCTTGTTTAACCACCTTTCTTATACCATCCAGGCTCATGTGCCTAGGAAAGGCACCTCCCACAGTAGACTGGACTCTCCTACACTAGTTAGCAATGAAAAATATGCCTCATAGAGGCATGCAGGCCAACCTAATGGAGCAATTCATCAATAGAGTTCCCTCTTCCCAAGTGCATTTAGGTTTGTGTCAAATTGACAAAATCGATGACATTGTCATACAGTGACTAACCAAAACACACTGCCTTTCTCAAACAGAACTGAACAAAAGAAACTCAGACTGTTACCTTAATGGTGTGTTGAAAATTGGGGAACCGAGACTAGTTACTCTGCTTTTGAATCCCTCACCAGAGTTGATGAGGTTATCTGAAGGCAGAATTGTTTCCTGACAGCATTAGGGCAATTCTAAAATGCAGGCCTACTGAAGGATATGTTAGGGACAGTGTCTTGTGCTACTCTGAAGGGAGACAGACATAGAGCCAAGTTCTGTGCCAGTTTAAAGTGATATAGTCAGTTGTCTTCATAGCACAGTGTTAGGTTTCCTTTACCCCGTATGTTGGCAATCAGATGAATAGAGAATTTTGTGTAGAGTTAAAAAGCAAACGCTGTCTACGTAACAGAATGACTATTGCACAACCTTTGTCCAACTTTTGTCTGTTATCCTGCCAAAGTCCTCATCTGATGAGCCTTCATGAAAGCATCTGAAAGTTCCACCATACTCTTCAACCAGCTTTAGAAACAAGAATAAAAGCAAGTTCCTCTGACACTGGAAACTGGCAGCATTTCTACTGCAGGTGAGTACTGTGTTTCTCTTGATGTCATCAAAAGAATCTGCTCCCAGGTAGCCACCATTACTTGTTTCCATTGAGCTGTCTTTTCTTCTGAGGATACAGAAGGCTGTGAAGTAGCTGGGACCTCCACAAGAGATGGGCTCTTCAAATGCATCCTATAGCTATATATGAGCAGGTCTTTGGCAAGGCTGAAGTATGAAGCAGTGAAAACGTTGCTGTTAAATATGTCTCATCCAGGTGCAGATTGGTGAGTCATGCTGGGATCCAAGGATTATTTCTGCTTGGAGACCACAAGTACAACTGTGTGGCGTGTTTATGGTCCAGATTTATTTAGAAGAAGAAGAAGAAGAGGAAGAAGAAGAAGAAGAAGAAGAAGAAGAAGAAGAAGAAGAAGAAGA
>JADRCH010000080.1:495053-513030 GCA_019843965.1 Rhynchomys soricoides | reverse complement strand
AGAAGAAGAAGAAGAAGAAGAAGAAGAAGAAGAAGAAGAAGAAGAAGCAGTAGCAGCAGCAATAGTGAAGGACAAAGTAAATAGAATCTAAAGGGAAAGACAGGAGGTATGAGAATATGTAAAAGATTTTAAAATTTATATTTATATATTGATATAAAAGAAGCAAATGGTTGTGATGGTGAAAAGCTCAACAGGAAAGATTTCATAATATGAGGTTTCTAAAAAGACTGGAAGAGACAGGGCAGAGGAAAGGATTCGGGAATTTTGTGGATACAAAAAATAACCAAGAAAGAAAAGGATAGGATAGTGTCATGAGGGGGAGTGAACTGGACAGCTACCTGAGTGGGTGGCCACAGTGGTTGAGAGGGGGACCTAAACACTGCAGCAGATCACAGATCACAAAGACTGTGAAAGAAATGTCGAAGAGCAGGAATTTAGTGTGTTACTGACAGTTTGCGTGTCATTTCCTGACTGGCAATTGCATGCATATGCAAGAGCCATTAATAATAAAGTATAGTTTTAAAAGTACTAGCTGGCTGAGCTCTCATTGGTATTGGACGGGATTTCTTTCAATGCTTGACCTACAAACCATGCCAATAAATGATTAGTCTTCTGTTTTTCATGCTTGGAAATGTTTGCTACTTTTCAAAAATATTTTTATTTATTTATTTATTTTTTATTTTCTGTTCATGAGTCTTTTGCGTACATGCAGGTATGCGCACCACAGGCATGCCTAGTGCTATAAGAGGCCAGAAGAGGGTCACAGATCCTCAGAACTGGGATGCTTGTGAGCTACCCAGCATGGATCCTGGGAACTGAACCCAGATTCCCTGCAAGAGCACCAAGTGCTCTTAACTGCTGAGCTATCTCTTGAGCCCATAAGTTCTGTTTTCCTTCTTATTTTATTGTCATGGACTCAAAGAGTAATTTGTCACAATAACATGTATAGCAGATATTTTTTGCTTTGCTCTTATTTTAACAGAGATGTCTTTAGTATTTCATACTGAGATAGGATGTTCTTTGATGACTGGAGAGTGCTCAGAATTTAACTTCTAGTTTTCTAATGGAAAAACGGACAATATTGCGATCTCTCCTAGTATCTGTTATTTCTTGTGTGATTTCCTTCTTAATGAATCTAATAGTTCTGTGAATTCTGAAGATCAAGCTTGCTTGGCTGAACTTTAACATAACTTTAAATTTCTCTTCCTTGCAATTTAGTTAAGGTTTGGGGGATATATCAGAAAGGAAATGCCATTTCTTTTTGTTTGAGTACTTGAGTATCAGATTTAGCTTTATAAAATTATAAAATTGCTATCTGTATCTTTCTGGTCTTTGGAACAATTTATATAGAATTAACTCAGGTTTGGCCCCCTAGCCATTGTTGTTCCCTTGCAGCTGGAGTGTTAAGTTCCTCTGACTATGAGTCCTTCTTGAATCAATTTTAGAAACTTACATCTTAAAAGGCACACTTACATCATGTCAAAATATTTTCAGGATTAAGATTGAGCAGTACAACCCACCATTGTCATCTGCAGTGCTGCTGGTTGATAGACTTTCTCCACCATCTTTGAGGGCTTGCTCTCTTGGCACCTATAGAGCCACTGTGGCCTGGCAGCTTTCCTTTCCCTCCTTGTGCTAATGCTGGGACACACCTTACACACCCAGTCTGTTATTGCAGTTCTCCTGTAAAGTACTGAGCTGAAGGATTTAGTTAGAATCAGTTTTCTCCACATTGAAACCATTGCGTCAATTTTTGCTTAACAAACACTGCAGATACTATTGTTGTTTTGATCAACTCATTTCTCAAGAGAGCCAGGTTGGAGACATTTGTGTTTGCTATTATCAAAAGTTTTAAAGGTTCCATTGCAGTCCCAACTTACGTTATTAATTTATTGTTTTGATACACAGTAGGTGCACAACGTGTCTAGCTTGGTTTCTTTATTATGTCTGTGGTTGGTTTTGTTTGTCCAGCATGAACACTCCACCTGTTTCTGTTTTTGAGTATTGGTAGCAGACTGTCTCTGGCCATTTTATCATTGTTTTCTATTAAGTATAGATTTTATAAGTGGGTGGAATTGATTGCTCCCTCTCTGTGATTTAAGACAGACAGGTACAGTCACAGTTAAACACTACAATCCCACTACAGCTATTCTGATGGGATTGGCCTTTTGAGGACTTTTTGGGCTATTATTCTGTAAATCCAGTATCTTCTAGGATGTGATTGGGAATGCCAGGGCTATTATTCTGTAAATCCAGTATCTTCTAGGATGTGATTGGGAATGCCAGATTCTTAGATTATGTTTTTGGTTTGGGCTTTCTGGTTTTATTGGTGGTTTATTATTCTGTCATTTTCTCCCTTCCTCAGACTCCAACAGCAGACAGACTGTTGCTCTGGCGCCTGCCTGTTGGGCTGTGAGATATATAGCTGGTGGGCTTCTTGCTAAACCCTGTTCTAGCTTCTTCCTTGCCCTGGGGCAAGTGCCTAGCAGCTGTGGTACAGGGGCAGCCATATCTCCTGTACTTGGCTGCTCTTCTGACATCTGAGAAGCCTGCTCCTTTACTGCTGGTCCTGGTGGTAGCTGTTTGGGACCTTTCTGTTTCTGACCTAGCTGCAACTTTCATTTTTTCTATTCTGCTGTTTTCGAGGATTTGAGACATTGGTATTTTGGTGCAGAGAGCAGTATTGTGACCTCTTCAATAGGAGTGGACTGCTTGGATTATTAGTTGCTAAAAATTCTAATTCAGAGCCAGAGGCAATTAGCTGGGAGGAGACAAAGGATCTTTTGCATCCTTCCCAGCACCAGTTTTTCTGTTTCTGGCAATGTGACATGCACTAAACAGTAATTATTTTGTTCAATTCTCATTCACAAGACTTGTCTTTAATTGGTGTATTATTTTGTTGCATGTGATAGATTATATGTCTATTTGAGTTTTCCTTTTTAAATGGATATGAAGCTTTTGTCTTCTTTTACTTTATAGATATTTTTGTCACAGGTGAAGAGCTGCCAGAAGACACAGTAACTTTTAAAAGAGAACTATGCTGGTGGTAAAGGTGGGCATTTATCAAGCATGTTTTATATTCTAGGCAAAGCACTTTGCTGGTAAACACAAATACGGCTTGATTTTTTTCTTCCTCCGTTTAAGAGAACGCTGAATTTTTTCTCCTCATTTCCATCGAAGGAATTGACTTGTCTTGTGTTATGCACACTGAATTGATGTTATCATGCTTCCGTTCTGTTCTGTGCTGGAGATCCAGGAGTGTGCCCACAGCAAGTGAACAGAATGGAGCCAGCAGACATGAAATTGTACTTTTTGTTAGATCACTAACAAAGACTAAGCTTTGTCCTTTATAAAACTCTGAAAGTTTCAATGCTTGAATTCTTTTTATGTATTTCCTTCAGTGCTCAGTGTCCCTGTGGGTATCCTGACAAAGCTGAAAGTGGACACTGCAAACTTTCTGTCTTCAGAGAGCCAACCCTTCTGGATCTCACAGAGCAGCAGTGGAAAGAACATGAGATGTATAAGCCAGGCAGCTTGGCTGGGTCCAGCAATGGTTTTATTGGCATCTCAAGGTAGGTCCTGGTTCCTGAACCTGAGGAGTCCAATTTCTTTCCCCTCTAATAAGACCCATGATCATATGTACATACCAAGAGTCTGTTGTGCTATGTGAATTTGGGCACACAAAAATCATGTCACATTCCTGGAGTATACCAGAGTCTCAATAAAGTGTAAACCATTACAGTTGGGGCAGAATCAGCTCCTTTTTGATGTCTCCTGGGTCTAGGGAAGTTGGTCTGGAACATTTCTTGCTCACTTCCACTTTAATCTGCTCTTTCTGGACACTGGCCCCCCAGTGTAAATGTCTTCCTTCTTCAAAATGCTCATGCTTCCTCACATTCCCCGAGGACCACAGCTCCTGCTCAGTTAACACGACAGTCTATTAAGCACAAAGTCATGATTGTCTGAATTGCATTTACGCTTCACAGGGACGGTTGGTAGATATATAGTGGATACAGAGATACAAGGCACATTTGGGATTCAGGGAAATAGGGCAATTGTTTTGGTCAAGAAGAAGAAAAACTTTAAAAGTGCAAGATTTTTACCAGCTTTATGAGATCAAGATTAGGAGCAGGTTTGTAGACTCTCACCTTTTCTACAATGAACTTACAAGTTTGGAACATTCAGGAGTCTTAATCAGGTAAAGAACAGTCTCCCAGATCCCGGGGGATGTGAGACAGGTTAAACATTTGTAAAACCAAATGAGTTATAGCTTTAGACACACAAAATAAAAATACCTTTAGTGCCTGATGTTCCAAATCCAATAAAGATGATAACAGTTTTATAATTCAAATTGAATAATACAAGATTTGATGTTGGCCATCTCATTTTATAGATGAAATGAAACACATCCCAGATTAGGCCAACTGAGCCCCACCTATTTCATAGGATACACAGTGAGAGGCTAGCCCTGTCTCTATGTTCAAGCTAGGACTAATGAGGGAGGGAGGTGTTTGCGTGGAGCTTTGTACAGATCTCTGGGGTGAAAATTCACAATAGAGACTGACCTCTGAGCTCAGATAACACAAACAACATGCATACCCCTCTGGGATTGCTCCCAAAAGTACATACATGCCTTCACTGTTTGGATTTCCTTTAAAACATAAGTATTTCAGCAGTATAATGATATAATACTTATATATGCTTATAATAATATGTTACAAGATTCTACAGGAAAATTGCACTGTGAATATCGGTTGAATTTTAAACACTGTGTGGAAGAGCCCCACGGTATTGTCCTTGAGAAAGAAACTGAGGCTTAGTCCCCAGTCTAAGTCCTTAGAGTTTGGTTTGCATATGATTGCAGAGCCATGCTTAGATTCTCTTTGAATCTACCTGCAGCTCGTTAACAGCCTCATGACCGCACATGTGTCTGATCACAAAGGTAACTGCTATTTCCATGCTTTGAACTTTATAGACCTTAGTGGGGTATAGTAATTCCGAGTGGAAAAGTCTTGATGTATTCTAGAGAGATGCAAAGATGCAAAGCCTGATAATAGAGCCTCCTGAGAACACTCTCCAAGGTCCTAACACAGTCTTTGATGCCAAAAAACCCACACTGATGTTGTGAAGTGAGTTTTAACTTGTCTACAACCTTTTAAAACACATGCACGCACACACACACACACACAATCTACCCCCACCAAAACAACAGTATCTAATAATATTTTTGAGGTACAGGAAAAGAAATATTCATAAACTACTTATGGAGACATTTCTGAGAAGACATAAGCATGGGTTTGTTAGATGGTGGGGAAGGGAAGCAGAGAAGTGAGCTAGGACTGCTGAGGGCTGGAAGGGAAGGCAGTTTGGAACGAGGAAACAGCTCCCTGGTCATAAGGAAATTTTTAACAAAGGGCACTTGAATAGCAAACCTCATTAGTAGCCACAGGTGAGAAGAGAAAAAAGTTATTTGTAATCAAAGCAGACACTCAGGGCTCTGCCAAACCGTCTAAAAACCAAGTGGCATTTCTGATGCACCTGGCAAGGAACTCAGGTGCAGAACAAATGCAGAGGCAACCAGCAGAGCAGCAGATACTCTGTGATGGACCAGCAGTTACCAAAAGTGCTTGCTAATTCAGATCTTTGTACCTGCTGGAAATTACACTTTATCATGTCCCTTGATAAGACACCACCCTCTCCCCCCCCCCCCACAGACCCACACAGACCCACACAGAGAAAAGGGAAGAAGACGGAGAGGGAGAGGAGAGAGAGATTCTTCTAGGGGTAGAAAAACAAGGCCGACTATTTTAGCATTTGATGTCAAGATTATAACACTGGTGTTGTGTTTACATACCTACTCAATCTTCAGATGACCACATAGCAAATATTGTGTGTATAGGGCCATCCTGTGTTAGCTTAAATTTTGCCATTCAACATTTATTGCTTCAAATTCTGCACATATCTTAAACCTTCCCTTTAAATATCTATGCCTCTGGGAGAGTGAAAACATTGCTGACTACTATATAGTTTAGCAATAGTCGGATGGTAACCACTCCTCCAGTCACCGCTCTACACTCTCAGTTGCTCAAGACTTCTTACAGCTGTCTGTCTTTGCCCATGTTACTCCAGGTGTGTTGTATCTGAGCTAACAGGTGGTCCACGGGGCCTCAAACACAAGTTTAACATCGGTTTTGACTGTCATAGATGGGGCAGACCGTCCTAAATTGATTATCAAAATTCCTCAAGCCTGTTTTTCTCTGGTTATTCTCTAAGTAACTGCTTTTTACATTTATAGTTGGCCTTGAAATGCATGCTGTGTTTTCCTTTAAACAGAAGTGTGTGCATTACTCTGCTATCTAAGGCTTCTCCTCAACGAATGATTGTGTTGGGCTACTCAGAAGTCAATATTAGGGGAGCAGGGCCATATCTGTCTTCTGAACATCTTTGTTTGACGTCAGCTGGCTCAGAATCTGCCTCAGAAGAAAGAGTATACTGCCTTTCAGACTCACAGAACTTGGGCATCTATACTCCACATTCCTGGATGCTGAGCTAGGTGTGGCAGGAGAAGGATGACAGTGGACCAGGAAGAGCAGGATAATTAACGGGAGAATGGGAGGTGTTTTGATTCTCTCTCTCTCTCTCTCTCTCTCTCTCACACACACACACACACACACACACACACACACACACACACACACACAAGGTCAGGATAACTCTCCCTATCTGGGAGAAGTAGGGAAAGACGTTATCTCCTCTCCGGGCCTAGCCATTTCCTCACTTCCACCTAGAGACCAGCAAGGGAGCATAGGGCTAGAGATAATTAAACCTGATGCCTTTCAAGGGCATCAAGACTCCTGAATCCTAGCCTTAGGACTGGGTATTCCAGTGGCTTTTACTACACATTAAATATGAAAAGGAAATGGCTTGAGCTCCAGTCCACACTAATTATCTGTGGCCCTTTGCCTCTGTGCTCAGTGTCAGGAATTTTGAGGTCTTCAAGCTATAATCTGCTGAGAGAAAAAGAAAAATTCAGCAAGTAGGATAATGGCATTTGTCAGTTTCATTTACAGCTCGTTTAGGTTGGCTGAATTAATGAGTGCCTATAAAACCGCCTTGCAAGGATCTCTTGCACAGTCTTAAAGTATACCACACAATTAAACATCTCTGGCAGAATCATAAATAGCAGAAGCATAAAAAATTACTTGGTTGGCATGTTTCATAGTACTCTTTTTTCCAGTTGAGAGAATCCTTTGTATGGGTCAAAAATAGGCACGTTTGGGACCTTTGTGCCCTTCGCTGTCCAAGCACTTCAAGTTTCTCTCTGAGACTCATGCCTTCCTACTGCCCACAGCCTCCCACAGCATTTATCTGTGGCTCTCCTGTTGCTCCATTGCTCATTTGGGGCCACATCTAATCCTTCCTTGGATTACAAGCTTTAGTCAGCAGGCACTGTTTTACAGCTTCGTATTCCCCACAGGACTTGGTTTAATGTTCACACACTTAAGGTAGTCAGTAAATGGTTTTGAATTAATCAACACCAAAGAAGAAGAAAGAGAACACTGCTCCTAAAAGCTCATAGAGGTTAAATTATCACCATTATTTATATTCTTTTAAACGGCACTTTGTATATGAACCTGATACCATGCTACACTTTATGTCATTTAGTCATGTCCCCTTAGTAGGAGGACAAGACTCAGCCCGCATAGAAATTATTAGCTTGCTATTATGCAGTTCAATTGTGTGTTTAAGAGTCAATCTATTATTCTAACTTTTATGCTAGACATCCCTGCAGTTTATACGGTCATCAGCATTTCAACATGACTGTATCATGATTACCATGCTACATACTATGCTGCAATTTTAGCTGAATGCTCCACAGACAAAGATCAAACATGGGGTGACGTAGGCAGAAAGGATGCACCATCCCCTACTGCAGTGATCTGATGAATTTCCGCATCATGGTTTACTCCAAGATTGACTTAGATAAAGTAAAATGGTGCTCTGTCTTCTTCTGTCTGGATATAGAGGTGATTGGCAGAGGGATAGAATTTTGTAACATGAGATTACTAATCAATAAAGTGTCCCATAGCTATTTTCTTGGGATAAAGAAGCAGACAACTGGAGCAGTTGGCATATTGTTACACTGAGAATATCTGAGGTATGACTGTACTCCACCTCTACCTTCTCACATAATTGTAAGTCTGTGAGGTTCAGAAGTGTGGATAGGCTCGGGGTGTAAGATGGAATAAAGCGTGTGCCTGCCTATGACTTCTGGATAGTTGAGCTGGGGAAGTAGTTGGGCAAACAGTAATGACACAGGTGATTATGTATGACATCAGCTGCTCATATAAGCAATGTAGAGGAAGGCATAAGAAAATTTCTGAGTAATGGCCAAGAAAAAAAAAATCACATTTTTTTTAGGTGTATGCTCTGCTGGCACTGGGCTCAGGAATCATTCGTTCTTAATCTTCCTAATGCCATGACACTTTAATAGAGTTCCTCAGGTTGTGGTGACCCCCAACCATAAAATTATTTTGTTGCTACTTCATAACTGTAATTTTCCTACAGCTATTATAAGTCATAATGTAAATATCTGATATGTGATCCTAAGGGGTCATAACCAACCAGTTGATAACCACTGGGCTATCCAGTAGCAGGTGAGGTAGTGATGGGAAGGACAGTTTCTGTGGTCTAGATGTACCTATGAGAGAAGATGGAGCCTCTGGAGAGGCACAGAAAATAAAGACACAGTTAGCTGACATCAAGAATATGTTGCAGCATGAGGTGAGCCCAAGAAGAAAGTCTTATAGGTAAAATAGATGTGGTCAACTGGCATCAAGATCTTTAATAAGTATCTGGGATCAGATGCAAACACCATGCTTAGGCAGAAGGCTTTGGACCTAAAACTGACCCAAGTCATTAAATAGTATAGAACTTTGCCAGAGACCCTTGGGACATAGAGGTGGACCTTAACTTGGTCATAAGAAACCAGACAAGAGCCAGAATTATTACTGAGGCTTAAGAAGGAGCCTTGATGTTTCTCATCTAGAGACTTCTTAGATCTCCTTTCAGTCAGAGCAAGGGTAGAATTGGCTCTGGAGTCTGAGTGTGAACTTAGGCCAAGGCAGATATTGCAGAAGGAAGTCCTCACGGTGGAGATTTGAACAAAAGGGTTCCAGGCATCATGGTAATCCACCAGGCTCATCCTTATCATCCTAGAGTACTAACCACTGGACTTGCTTCACATTTTATTTTGAGTAATGACATGGCAGGATGATGATATCGCTGGAAAGTCACTGGCTGTCTTTTCTTTTGCTGTTGAAATGTGGCTTCGTTTTTAGAGTGGGAAAAAACAAAACAAAACCAAAAAAAACCCCACCTTTATAGTTTCTAATTAAGGTAACTGATTCCAGCACCTGGAAAATAGCAGCGAACTATTTAATTAATATATATTTTTAGATAATTTGACAGAGGCTAGCCTGAAATCTATTTTGATGGATTTGCATTAACTATAATTTACCAAGCTAATTAAGTTGGGCAAAATTGCAAAGAGAATGCTTAACTTTTGAAACTGGCTTTCAAATATTCTTAAATACTTTAAAGGTACCACATACATGCTATTATTTAGTTGATTATAATAATGATCATCATCATTTATTTATCAAAACAGCTTTTCAAGTGACATTTAGTTGGTAGTTTACAGATAATCCTTTCTGAGTCACTAGGAGTGTTTGTGATCCCAGACATTTTCTTTTAAGTGACAGAAACCCAACTTGAATAGACTTAGGCAAAGAGAATGCCCCTTGTCACTTTCTTAGCTGCTAAAAGAACAAATGTCTTGACTCTTTTAATCTGCCACTGAAAAATACCACAAACGTGGTAGATTATAAACAACATGAATTTGCTTCCTAGGATTCTAGAGGTTTTCTGTAATTGAGGTGTTGCACATTTAGTGTCTGTGAGGCTCTAATTTTGGTTTAGAGTGCCTCATGTCATAGAAAGGATAAGGCAGCTCTCTGTGTCTTTTATAAAGTCATTGATCCCATTCATGAGAGCTCTTCTCTGATAACCCAATCACCACCCAAAAGCTCAACTCGGGTTAGAAATATGGATAAGATGCAAATAAGAGCAAGAAATTGCCCGACCAAGAATCAAGGACCCAGAATCAGGAAACTCATGGGCCTCAAGTCTCTGTTCCTTTGACTCTCACATCTTAAGCAATCTTAATCCTCCCCTGAGACAATGCTATCTATGTCTGTCTTAGAGGAAGAGACAGGAGAATGGTGAGTTTGATATTAGCCTGGACTGCATAGGTGAGACCCTGCCTTAAGCAAGCAATTAGCTAACAAACACATAATGGAAAAGTGGTCAACTTGATGACATATCACAATTCTTAGTATGTATACATCTGGTACTAGTGCTTCAATGTGGATAGTATAAAAGTTGACATAAAAGAGAAATGATTCCATAATTCAGTAAGTTCAAATAATTTTCTCAGTAAATAATTTGACTATTAGCATCAGTGATGCTATTCAGAACTTAGTCAAACAACTGAACCAACTGAAGTGTAATAAACCACTCAACAACAACAAGTGAAAATGTCTTCTTGAGGTCTCATGGGCCACTGCAAGGACTTAAAGACTAGTGTCACAAAGAGAGAGAACTCTTAGAATATTTGGATCAAGGAAAATACATATAAATAACCTCAGAGCCAAAGAGTATTTCAAGGAGAATCAGGAAACATTCCAATGAACAAAAGTAAAAACACTGAGTCTGGGTAAGACACATCTAAGCAGGAAATCTGTAGAGGAAATGTTTGAACAGCGAAGACACTGGTCTTAAATAAAGCTGAGTTTATCTTGATAAGAACCAACACAAGCAGAAAGAAAGACTAAGAGAAGAGAAGACAGCAATGAAATTAGAACTAGAAAATAGAGAAAATCAATGAAACCAAAACTGACTTTGTGGGAAAAAAAATCAATTACACTGATACTTTTCTAGTAACAATGACAAAAAGAGAAAAGTGCTATTTATTAATACCAGAAATGAAAGGAGGTTATGCTCACATCCTAGCTATTAAAAGGGTAATGAACAAACACAATCACCAACTATGCAACCATACATTTGACAGCTCATGCTTCTCATGAGTCACAAACTGTCCGAACCTATTCAAGAAGAAATAGATAATACACAAAGTCCTATAGCTAAAAATCAATGAAACCTGTAATAAAAAAAAAAATCAGAAAAAAAGTCTCCAGGTACAGGTAGCTTTACTGGAAAATTCTACCAAACAATGACCAATGACACCAAACATTTATATATATATATATATATATAAACATTATATATATAAATGTGCATTGGGACTTATGAGGTCAACATATTTGTTACTAAACCAAGCAGATATTTCAAAATAAGGGAAACTATAGGCCAATAACTTGAACATAGGCAAGAAATCTCTACTAAGTAAACTGGCTCATCAATACATATAAGGTACTTCTGTCAACACAAGACTAACTCAATACTTGAAATACATGAAACAATCCAGACATTATCAGTCAGTGGTAAAAGTCTTACTATATTATTCTAATAGTTCCCCTCAAATAAAACACGGAAGTATGAATCTAACAAAACATGCACAGGCTCTCTGTAATGAAAACTGCAGAGGCTTGTGAATGAAATAGAAAACGAAAAGACTGACAGATGGCGAGCCATGTTGCGTCATGTCTGAAGGCTCCACAGAGTGAAGACACTGTGCATCTCAAATATATCTAGAGCAGAATTTTGTGGGGAGGGGAGGCAGTAAAAATATCCATACATAAAGTCAAGGATTTAGAGTTATCAAACTATTTTGGAAAGCAAAATAAACTTTGAGAAAGCATACTACCCGACTTTAAGATTTGCTACAAAGCCATAAAAGAGGGTGGTGGGAGTGCTATGGGAATTCATCTTGTAGATTAGTAAACAAAAGTGTTCACAACCAGGGCCACAGTTATGGTTGAGTGACTAGTCAATGTTCAGTGCTGTGAAAATTCATCTTGTAGATTAGTAAACAGGAGTGTTCAAAACCAGGGCCACACAGTTATGGTTGAGTGATTAGTCAATGTTCAAAGACAATCCACAGGAGAAACAACAACCTTTTCAACAGAATAGTTTTGTTTTGTTTTTTTGTTGTTGTTAATTAAAAAAATAACTTAAATAAAATTATTTTATTACAATTGAAAATTTCATACAGCTAGAGTAACATAGCTACTCAAACATTTGACTGGTCCCAAACTCTATTCATATCAATACATTTCTATTTATTTAGAATAGTCATTCTGAAGCTCAAGTGATTTAATAGCAAAGATAAAATTATAAACCCTTCATAGAAAACACAAAAGTCTTCGTGAACAGAAGTTCAACTGAGAATTTTTTTTAAGGGGAGGATGTGTTTATTTGACTCATAAGCCCAGGTTACTAAACTGAGAATTTCTAATAACAAAAGCATGATTCATAGTAGAAAAATATGGATAGATTAGATCTTAACAAAACTAAAACTTTCTACTTACATCCATTAAAAAACTATCAATAAATGTGTCTAATCAGTTCATAGCCATTCAAGACTCAGGACTGCAAGTGGCCTACAGTTGGCATACAGTAGGGTATTAGTCAGCAACAAGAAGAAAAAGAAAGACCAAGACCAGGAGCTGTTGTCTTAGAGCACCACACCCGGTGGAGAAGGTGATGGACTTGAGTTTATTCTCAGTTGTGTCCTATATCACATCTCAGTGGTGAGCCATCTCACAAGGATGTACTCAGACCACATCAGTTCACAGTACATCTCAGCACCGTGATGGAACTGCCTACCACCTTTGCAGGGTTCCTGGCACTTAGCGCTGTGTGGCTATGGAATGTCAAAGACCAAGACAGAGTGATGAGGGGCAGGCCAGAGGACCCCAGGGGGCCAGTGGAAGGCTCTGTTCTGGGATGTGTCTACATGGGGTGCTGGGAATGACAGCTGTGGTCTTCACAGAGAAATATGTTGAAACTAATAGGCTATGCCCCTGTGTAATTGCTACTTTCATGCTGTGCAACTCTCAGAGCTAAGATAAAGTCCAGGCACGCTGGAATGGGCTGTAGTCTCAGAACTCAGAAGGCTGAGACAGGAAGATCACAAGTTTAAGGCCACTGTGGGATATACAGGTAGACCTTGTTATAAACAAACAACCAAACAATGACAATAGCATTAGAAGCCTTAAGATACAAAAAGCCTCCACCCCCAAAAGAGTACTGATTTGATTTTTACAAATCTACTAATTTCTACAAGCCACAAAATACTGAAAGACAAGTGACAGGCTGGGAAAAATATGTGTTTAATGGCTAATGTACATAGCATATTGAAATCTCATTTATATCGGAGACAAACAATCCAGTGTGTGTCTCTGTGTGTGTGCTTATGCATATGTGCATGTACGTGTGTGTGTGTGTGTGTGATGTAAGATCTAAATAGGCAATTCCTCTAAGAAAAACCTCAAATGGCATAAACAAAGACCATTTGAAAAGACACTGAGTCACACAAGTTACCACATCAAAGGCAGAGACACTTCTTTGAAAGACAGCTTTAATCAAAAGCAGGACCTTTCTGCTCAAGGGTTCCACCTGTAGCAATCTTTCCCAGAAAACATTTAGTGTCCTCATAAACATTTATATATAAGCAAAGGATGCATGTGTGAGAATACTGTGATATTGTTTGTGCTAATAAAAACATGTAAATAAACTAAAAGTTTACTATGGAATGATGGCAGTCTGTATTAAGGAACATTATGCAGCCACTAAAAAGAATGACATAAATCAGTATTCATTGATAGGGGAATAACTCCTAACAAATCATGGGGTAAAGGGACCAGTAACAGGACAATATATGTGACATCGTGATTATTAGAGACAAAGCAGTTATAGGCGTGTGTTTACCTTCATTTGTACATATGTGTCACATGTATACATGTGATACAAGAGGAATTTTGTTCCTCTTGTTGATTGCAACAGCTACAGTTGTGATCTGTGGCTGAAAGTGCAGTATGAGATTTCTTTTTTTTTAATTTTAATTTTTTTTATTTTTCATACTTTATTTACATTTCAAATGTTTCCACCTTTCCAGATCTCCCCTTTGGAACCTCCCCATTTCCTACCCCCTCTCCCTGCCACTATGGGGGTATTCTTCCACCCACTCACCCACCCACCCACTCTCGTCTTCCCTCCTTGGCATTCTCCTCTACTGGGGGATCTAACACTCTCAGGCCCAAGGGCCTTTGCTCCCCCTGATGTCTAACAAGACCCTCCTCTGCCGCATATGTGGCCAGCACCATGGGTCCCTCCATGAGTATTCTTTGGTTGGTGGATCAGTCTCCAGGAGTATCGAGGGGTCAGGCCAGTTGCCACTGTTGCTGCCTCCCTGGGGATGCAAACTCCCTCAGCTCCTTCAGTCCCTTCTCTAAGTCCTCCATGTGGGACCTCACACTCCACCCTACTGTTGCTGTGAGTGACTCTTGGGTATTTCGAACTTTTGGGCTAATAACCTCTTATCAGTGAGTACATACCATATTCATTCTTTTGTGACTGCGTTACCTCGCTCAGGATGATATTTTCAAGAACCATCCATTTGTCTGCAATTTCACGAAGTCGTTGTTTTTAATTGCTGAGTAGTATTCCATTGTGTAAATGTACCACATTTTCTGTATCCATTCCTCTGTGGAGGGACATCTGGGTTGTTTCCAGCTTCTGGCTATTATAAATATGGCTGCTATGAACATAGTGGAACATGTGTTTTTATTACATGTTGGAGCATCCTCTGGGTATATGCCCAGGAGTGGAATAGCTGGGTCCTCAGGTAGTGCTATAACCAATTTTCCAAGGAACTACCAGACTGATTTCCAGAGAGGTTGTACCAGCTTGCAATCCCACCAGCAATGGAGGAGTGTTCCTCTTTCTCCACATCCTCACCAACATCTGCTGTCACCTGAATTTTTGATCTTAGCCATTCTGACTGGTGTGAGGTGAAATCTCAGAGTTGTTTTGATTTGCATTTCCCTGATGACTAAGGATGTTGAACATTTCTTTAGGTGCTTCTCGGCCATTCAAGTTTCCTCAGTTGAGAATTCTGTTTAGCTCTCTTCCCCATTTTTTGACAGGGTTATTTGTATCTCTGGAGTCTAACTTCTTGAGTTCTTTGTATACATTGGGTATTAACCCTCTATCAGATGTAGGATTGGTAAAGATCTTTCCCCAATCTGTAGGTTGCCATTTTGTCCTATTTACAGTGTCCTTTGCCTTACAGAAGCTTTGTAATTTTATGAGGTCCCATTTGTTGATTCTTGTTCTTAGAGCACAAGCCTTTGGTGTTCTGTTCAGGAACTTTTCCCCCGTGCCCATGTGTTCGAGAAATTTCCCCACTTTCTCTTCTATTAGATTCAGTATATCTGGTTTTATATGGAGGTCCTTGATCCACTTGGACTTGAGCTTTGTACAGGGAGATAGGAATGGATCAATTCACAATCTTCTACATGTAGACCACCAGTTGAACCAGCACCATTTGTTGAAGATGCTGTCTTTTTTTCCAATGTATGGTTTTAGCTCCTTTGTCAAAGATCAAGTGACCATATGTGTGTGGGTTCATTTCTGGGTCTTCAATTCTATTCCATTGATCTACCTGCCTGTCACTGTACCAATATCATGCAGTTTTTTATCACTGCAGTATGAGATTTCTAAAAAAGAAATTAATTACAATAGTTAAATGTCCTTAAGTTGGCATCATCCAAGGAGAGGTCAATAATTTACAAAGCTGTGTGAAAACTGAGTAGTGTTGGGGCCCATAAGGTTGTTCATAGCCACAGATCTAAGGAAGTGGCAGGGTAAGGACTTAAGAGGCGTTTAGCCAAGGGGCACATCAGATTAGAAAATATCATTTTCTTTCCTTCCATCCTCCTGAGTTCTTCACTGTCTGATCCTCCTGGTCATCCCAAAGCAGGAGGCCTTGAGCAGCCGCTGACCAGTATCTGACCAGAGGCTGAGTGGGGACAGGCAGAGAGGCATCCGCAAGGCAAGCAAGACCTACTGTGTGGATATTTATACGTTTTATTCTTCTATCTTCTGTAAATTGCTACTAATAAACTATGTTTATAATTTTTATATATAAAAATGACACAGTTTCCCATCTTATTTTTGGAGCAGGACCCCTAATCATACCCTCCCAGAGAAGCAAAAGAAAGTTGAGTTTCCACCCTCATAAGTATTGAGGTTGAACAAGATGTCAGCCAGAATCGAGTTCTCCTCTCTTTTCTAAGGGCTTTCTGTTTTGTTTAGGTCTCCTTTAATCCCTGACACTTGAAGGCCAGGTTGATCTTAAAGTCTCCTCTCCAGTGATTGGCAGCACGAATGTCCCTATCCACCCAGTGAGGATAGAGAGAAACCTTGCTTGGGGCTGTTTCAGCTACTATTCTGAAGGCCGTGACAAAAATACCAAATGTTAACCACGTAAGGGAGGAAAAGTTTGTTTTGACTCAGTTTCTGTCCATCAAAATTCAGAACATAAGGTGGTTGGTCATTGGGAAGTCATCGACATGAAGCAGAGACCGACACCATTGTGCAGACACAGACAAGAAGCAGAGACCACCACATAAAAGATTCCAGATACACCCTGTGGTCCTGCTTCTGGTGACCTGCTCCCTCCATCTATGGTTTTCTGGAGGTTCCACAAACTCCCTAACATGATGTCACCAGTGGAGAGTCACATGCTCCAGGGGGATAGCCTGTGGGGGTATTTCAGACTGAAAACATAATGTAGGTCTCTAAGAAGGGCCTCAGGGTCAGACAGAGGCTGCATGCTGTGCCAACAGAGGCATCTGAAGCAGGTGACCTTGGCTCACTTCTCTCACAGAGGAAGTCTGAGCACTGAGGTGGTAGGACTCTGGATTCTTGGCTGATTCAATCAGCCAGGCAGGGCCTGCAATTCTGCATTTGTTTCCATGATGTTTTCTTTTTCTTGGAGCACAGAGCGAATTTTATTTGCGTGCCCCATGGTATCTCACTGGTTCCCTTCTGGTGGCTTTCAGGGAAGATGGCTATTAGACATATCCATAAAACATGTCACACCCACTGACATGCTGTCTTCCCCTGACCTACTGTGCATATGTCATATCCACAGCTTGACAGATGCACTCTCACCAGGCCTGGTACACCACCGGACCTCACCTTCAGAAGCATGGTGTTCCATCTCAGTGTGTTACAGTGTGTTGAAATCCTGCTTTGCTGCTCAACATGGGATGCTCTCTTTCTCCTTTTCCTTCCTTCCTTTCCTTCCTGATTCTTTCATAACAGAAGAGAAATGGAAGTCAAAGCAAGGAAAGAGATGGGTAATTTAGCATCCTGATACTGAATCTGAATACTCCTGAATTTGAATAGTAAGTTGGGATTACTCTTCATAGAGAAGAACCCAATACCCAAGACCTTCTCCTTTCTGCAGGTGGTACTTAACCATCTGAGTATCTTGGCATTTCCTCTATGCCCAATAGGCAAGAGTCACAGGCATGTTCCTGGACCACAGACTTTGCATGTCAAGGCTTATGTCAGTATTCATGTCAGCGTGGGAAGATGGGCTTGCCAGGAAGTATAGCTTAGCAATCCTGCAAGTGAGAGGAGGTACCAGACAGACTTTAAGCCATACTTCTGTTAGAGTGGTTTGCTGAGACACTCATCAGCCACAGTCTCATCTCTAGTAACCACAGAGAAGTTCAAACTCTGTCAGTCCGTCGGGTGTATGGGTATTCAGTCCGTCCTTCATGCCTGAACTACAGAATTCCATCAGTGCCTGATGGACAGGCTTTCTTCTGTGTAGCTATTCCTCCTCCTCCTCGTCCTCGTCCTCGTCCTCCTCCTCCTCCTCCTCCTCTTCGTTCTTCTTCTTCTTCTTCTTCTTCTTCTTCTTCTTCTTCTTCTTCTT
>JADRCH010000080.1:470242-495043 GCA_019843965.1 Rhynchomys soricoides | reverse complement strand
TTCTTCTTCTTCTTCTTCTTCTTCTTCTTCTTCTTCTTCTTCTTCTTCTTCTTCTTCTTCTTCTTCTTCTTCTTCTTCTTCTTTTCTCTCTCTCTCTCTCTCTCTCCAGCAGACCTCCCCATTGTGATTCCTTCTTGGTGTGATCGAGTCAAGGAATAAAGCTGCTTCCAGGTCTTTTCCAGGAACAAAGTCTCTTGCAAATGATGCTTGCCTCCTTGTTGAACAGTGATGAAGACAATAGGCAGTTCCAGAGCAGGCATTGTTAAAGAACTCTGATGCCACAGTGCCTCCCTTGGACACTCCCTTGACACCCTGGTTCTATAGTTTCTCCTTTGGATCTTACCCAGTTGCTTCTAAGCTTTTGTTTCCTGTGTGACTTATTTCTGCTTCAGTTCTCATTTGGAAAGGGCATGCTTTGGCGTTCTCTGAATGTATCCTAAGTATCGTGGAACTAGATGACCTGCAAACCTTGACTAAACTCAGCTTTCAACATTCTGCTGTTCAGCTCAGAACTAGCTTCCCTCTATGGATTTAAATTACTTTCTAGCTGACAGAAGGAAGAATTCTTTATATCCATCTAGAGAAGTGACCCATCCTCCCCGAGTGACAGTGTAACCTGGCACTTCTTGTTTACTTTTGGTTTAGACAAACCTCAAGCATTTCTTTTGCTTTTGCAAGAGATCACGGCCTCACGTTTATAATAGAAATGAAACACACGTGTTATAACATGAGTCAAAGAGTCAAAGCTGAACATGCTTCTTTGCTTGGCAGAGTTTTCTTTCACGGCACACACAAGCATATATTTTAAAAACTCACACGATACAGCCATCTGACTCATAAAATATTAATAAAAATAGAAAATTATCTTTTTCCTCAAGAAATATCCTCTTTCTCCCACAATTGTGAGGAAGACCATTTGATTATTTCTACTTCCCTCACTACTGAGCATGTCCCTGCAGAGACTTCAGTGGCCACCAGTGCCAAATGCATTTTAATTACTGTGAGCAAAGGTAAGCAGGTATCTTAAGTTATCTATCTAGTAGTCTATTTCCAATGCAATTTTCCTTTGCTTGAATCCTTGGGTTGTTGAACTGAAGTCCATAGCGGTGTTATCACCGTGGCTGAGGCTTAATGAATAGAGAGATAAGAGAAAACTATAATCCTTGGCCTTGGGACCAGTGTGGAAAATATGTTAGTCATCTCAGGCTCACACACGGAAGCCAAATTTGTTATGCTTGTTTCAAATGCATTTTAATTCTGGTTCCTGAGTTGGCCCCAATGTGGGTGGTTTATGTGTGACCGGAAAGGATGACTAACTGCAGACATCAAAATGGCCATCTGTAGTAGAAAACTCAAGGATTTAAGCAAAGGAATCTGGAAATAGACTACTAGAGAGATGAATTGTGGGGCTTATTCTGATATCTGCTTACCTTTGCTTGGCAGTAACATCATGGACAAGGTAAACAAGGAGAGGAGCAGGTTTTCTTTCTACTGTCATGCAGTTGTCCTTGGGACCCCACGATGTTGCCTTTTCTTTTAAGTCCAAGGCTCCTGAGGTGGCATGTCTTTCAGTTGTACTGGGTGCATCTCAACTTCCTGATGTGAATTGCATCACTTTTACAATGAGAATTGAGAAGAGACAATGAATATCCTCCAGACCCAACCCTGGGGGAAATTCCCAGCATTCTCAGTGAGAGGAATTGAAACTAAAGAAAATGGGTCGCCTTTTCCAATCTTTCAGGGTCGGTACCAGTGGAGCCACCTCTCTCAACACTGAAATCTCGTTCGACCTCTAGAAGAAGGGCAATGGGCAGCCTGAGGCAGAGATGGGGTAGCTGCAGAGAAGCATGTTAACAACTGGAGGGTCACTTATCTTGATCACCAATGAAAACAAGTCTCTAGAAGGGACGGTAGAGACTCTAGGGGGCATGCAATTGAGTATCACTGTAATAGTCACCCCTGCTTCTTAGGCCCAGAGGGGGACCAGCTCTGTTCTGGGGAGATCTAGGACCTATAATTGGAGAAGGTGATGTTATTTCAAGACAATGGACACTGTCGTTTTCAGGGACAAAATTCTTATTTAAGAACAGCTAAAAACCTAGCTGACATCTATAACTAACTTAGTATCAAAGGTTGAATGTATTCTTCCAAAAAGTTGTGTTGAAGCTCTAACCCCAACTATCTAGGATATGACTTTTTTTTTTTAACTTGTCTTTTCAGTGTGATCATTAGGATAGGCTTTGATCTAGTATGATTGGTGTATTATAAAAAAGGAGAGATTTGAACACAGACATGAGAAGTCTCCATGAGTTGAAAGTAGAGTTTGAGAGAATGCATCTAGTCAGTCAACGATTGGCAGAGCTGTCCCCCAAGCCACTGGAAGCTTGAAGTGAACCTTAGAATAGATCCTCTCTGGTTTTTTAATTAACCCAGATGGCACCATTACCTCAAACCACAGCCTTCAGAGCAGAGACATGTAGTCCTTTGCAATAATTTATTGCAGAAGTCCCAGACATTAATATAACCCAGAGAAATAATTCAACATTGAATGAAGTGTCCCTGATGAGGTCTCTGTTGTGTGGAATTGTGCACTTGAGGGGTGGGTGAGGAAGACTGTATCTGAAGCTATCCTCAAGGTCATAATCACGGTGATTGCTGGTCCTCACGTAAGATGCTGAAAAGAAGTTGATGAGTGCAGGCATCTTCAGGTGTGACCACAATATGCAAGACTTCCACCACAGAAGCCTCAACTCCGGTTGTGTGCCTCTCATAGTTTATCTCTTTCCTCACTGTGCAGCTTGTCTCCTTCCAGAGGTTACACCTGCTTTACAGGTGGCTGTATTTTCTTAGCTGGCTTCCTAGCTCAGAGCAATGGGGGAAAAGAGAAATTATTGTAATTTTCAGTCTCAAGCTAAGTCTTGATATTATTGTTGTAACCTTAGGCATCAGTTTTCCTGTGGTATGAAATTTTTCACCATTGGGAGAGCACCACAGCTGTCTCCTCAGCCCTATTATCTTTATTTCTTTCCACTGAGAGTTTCACTTCTGGTGAGTGGCAGATCATTCAGATGGGTGATGAGTATGGTGCAGTACGCTTTTAGTGGATCAGTTTTACGGTAATCTGTTTTCATCACATCGAGAGGTCGGCCAGTCAGTTAACATGAAGAAAATATTAAGGGCAATGTTCTTTCATTTAGGTGAGGCAGGAGATAATTTACGTGCTATTTTTTCCCACTTAAACACTAAAGGAAAGCTGTGAATGAAGCTTTGCTGAAGAAGAAATAGGAAGGAAATTCACTTAAAAGCCAACAGATGCTGGTGAGATGATCTCTGGGAGGCTGGGGATCTGGTTCACTTAACTCTAGTCTTTTTCACCTTCTAGTGAAGTGCCACCCACTTTTTTTCCCATTTCATTTCAGCCTGTCTTCCAATACACCATCTGTCTGCTTCATCTGAGAGAGCTCACAGACAGAGTAGAAAATGGGGTAAGATAAAGGAGGCCGAATTGTGCTAGAGGGATCTAGCGAAGGTCAGCTGTCCCCTGCCCTTTTGCTTTCCCCACCGCTTCAAATTTCCGTCACCACAGTTCTGAGGACACAGACTTCAGTTAGAATCTCCTCCTAACAAGACTGAAGTTTCTCACTGCTGCAGAAAGTAAGAAGTTCTGTGCACACAAAGGTGAGAACATGGTGGGCTTATAAAAGCATCTTGGATGCAGGTGAGGGAGTGGCGCTCACGGACATAGCATGCTATAGCATCCTACAAATGTGGCTTTTCTGTGGTGATGGACCTCTGTGGAGCTTCTTATTCCTACACAATAATCTTAGGACCTTCTTCATTTCACCTATTTCTATAGTTATTTATTCACTGTCTCTATACACAGTCACTCATGATTTCATGTCATCTCATCATGGCAAATTAACCCATCCTAATCTGGAGACTTGTTTTTGTGTATTCCCAGCATGGAAGGACTCATCCACCCCGTTTGTTCTTTATCTAGGATGGATCTCAGTAGTCACATCCGACCTCTCCTGAACATCATCTGTCTGTGGATCCAGCCATAAATAAGTAAAGACTCTCTTCTCAAATGTCTGATGCCTGGAGTTATGTCTCTTGGAGTTACATTTACATTTCCAATCAGGACATCACATTGAATATTCATTGTGGGCTTTTCATCAGCTATCAATATAGTCTTTTGATGCACTGCTGGGGACCAGCCCCTGGTTTCTTTCACCCAGCAGTAATTGGGACTTTCATGTTCTCCCTAAATTGCTACACTCACTTTTACAAATTGTATTATTTTTCCTTTGTGTGTAACCTTTAATTTATGCTGGCCTGATTGCCTTCACACGAACACCTTTTAAAGATATTACCTATTTACTGGGTTTTGTTATTATTATACTTACCATGTTCGATTAATGCTTTAGTTTTTTCCAAAGTCGCTCTCTTTTTTAAGATGCATTGGCCCTGGAGATGAGGGAACTTCTCAATCTCCAAGATTTATTTGAAATGTCTCAAGTAGAGGAATCTGTAATGATACTGAAATGCACATTGAAGTAAAGATAGAGGGAGACACTTAGCAAACAATAGCAACAATTACAGAAACAAAGAGAAAGGCAGGGAATGGCATCCCTGCAGGCAGGGGAATTAATTGAACTGGGAAAGCCACAGAAGGACAGGTGAGCACTTCCCACTCCCCAGCTGCCTTCAGGTCCACAGCATGGCTTTGATTCCTAGCTTTAAAGTGAAAGTCAGAGAGAAAGAAGAAAAAGGGAAGGAAGAAGGGAGGGGGGAAGCTTGGGAGGGCACGGGGGAAAAGCCATCTATTAACTCATTTGTTGTTGCTCATTCCTAAGTGAAGTGCCTGTGTAACACTTAGGTATCTTTTGAAATCTGCAATGCACTTCCTACCTGCTGTGCTCAATTTCAGAACCCAGAGCTGTCATTAAGGAAAAATAGCAACCTTTGTTCTCTCCCCAAGGCGCAACATGCTGTACCAGTTTGTTTTTTCCAAGAAGAAAACAAAACTCTCTCTCTCTCTCTCTCTCTTCTCTTCTCTTCTCTCTCTCTCTCTCTCTCTCTCTCTCTCTCTCTCTCAAAACTGGTGACCCAGTCCCAAACCTTCTAAGTCCTTTCCTTTCTTCTGTGCAGTGGTGATGGACACACTATTACCGTGGTTCACGAAGCAAGATTTTCTTCCTCTATTTTCAAGTCCTCCAAGGTGACATCAGGCCACTTTCTGTAATGGATGGTTCTCATTCCTGATGTGATAGAGGCACCTTTGAAGCCGGATGAAGCAGCTATTTCCTTCAGAGAAGTCAGCATGGGCAATTCTGGGGCCTTAGTTCAGGCACAGAGCCAAGTCTGCAAAGAATAGCCAAGTCTCTGGGCTTTGAAAAACTTGATTGGGATGCAGAATGATACATTTCACACTGTTTGACCTAAGACTAAATTTTATACATTCGAAATTTATATCATTTTTTAAAACTTTGAATAATTTATTATTCTAAAGAAAGGATAAAGTATGGAAAATTAATGTAGCTGAAAATTTATATCATTAAATATATAAGACAGGCCAGAGTTATGACCAAAAGATGTACTAACAGGATATGGAGAGCTGTCTATTGAATTTACTGAGATATAGTATTTCAGTTGCAGAATATAAATCTTTATTCTTTTTGTGGTTGCTCTGCCATATGAGAGTTTACTCTACCCTCAGAGATCATCCTTGGATACCCTAGGTTTATAGGAAATGCTATTAGGTAGCTAGGCAGAGATTAATATAGCCTTAAAGTCAATTAAAGATAGACTCCTCCTTCATGGACAGCTTTAGACTTGAACTCCCACATCTTTGTTAGCACTAGAAAGGAAACCATCACAACAGTCTTACTTAGGTCTTCCAGTCAAAGAATGACATACCATGTTCCATGATTGGAGCGGTACCTTTCTGGTCTGCTTCAAAAGATTAGAACATTATGTACTATTGTCTCCTCCCTTCAGAGTTAATCTACCTGGGCCTGTCAATCACCTGGCCAGAAGACCATCCCACACGCAAGCTGATTCACGTGAAGACATACTACAGAGATGGGAGGAATAATTATCCCTTTAGTGAGATAATATACTTAACCTTCCCAGAAATCCATTTTTTCAGTGTAGTCATTTACAGACCTTTTCGCATGGAGGCAGTATTAAACTTGTCTGCCCTTTGAGTTCCAACAACAACAACAACAACAACAGCAACAGAAGCAGCAACAAAAACAACCAGCTTACCTCTCCTTTGTCTTTTGCTTTATCTTTTTCTTTCAGGCAGTGCCCAAATGGCTGAGCATGCTTTCTACAACACCATGGACTTTCTCACTCTTTCTCTGAAGCTCCTCTCCCCTCTTCCATGACAATGCTTGCAGACCTCTATTGCTGAACATGGTGTTTTTCTGACCCTAACTCAAAAGAACATGGCTTCTTTTCTTCTTTTTCTCCATCTCTCTCCTTGGGAAAGTTGCTGAGATTATAGTTTGCTTACCCTGTGGTTTTTTTCCTCCAAAACTTCAATGAAATGATCTTTGAGCTTCCTATTATTTTAAAATTTTTATTAGTAAGACTAACACAAAAGGGAGCCATGTTTTCTCAGATAACAGTAACATAGATTCCTCAGAGTGCCTCTAAATCCCAAGTTGAGAGGTATAAGAGGACTATTGAAGTAGAAACTTTAGGGTTCTTTGGAAAATCAGTTGTGTTGGATGGTGCTTTGCTGGGGCAAACACATGAAGGAATGTTTCATTTCACTGAAGCAGACACAGGTGAAAGGATCTTCTGCTAAAGCAAGCATATGAAATGACACGTGATGAAGGATTCTTCACTAATGACACACATGTATTAGTCTACCATACATTGTGTAATTGAACTCCATTTGTCTGGACTCCATAGAGAGAAACATACCAACAAACAAACAAACAAACAAACAGAACAAAACAAACTTCTGGTGGTATGCCATGGCTTCTTGCCACTTCTGTGGACTTTGGCTGATTGGCTGAATGATATCAGCTGAGACTGACTGACATGCTGAAACAAGACACGTGCTGAGGCAAGATACATGGAGGACATGTGATGTTTCGAGGGAGAATAAAAAGGACTCCATGGACAGTGATGGAGGCTGAGCTTGGCTTGCTTGCATGGCTAAATGCTTGTTGGTCTCACATCTTCACTGAGCTTTGCTTCACTGAGAGAGGCACAATGCTCCTGAGGTCCTTGCTGGTCTGAATCCCTCCTGCAAGGCTGTTCCTGCTAGGTCATGCCACCTGCTGCTATCCTGACACTGTTGAACTAGGATTGGACTGCTGGTATATCTGTGAAGTGTTTGCAAGTGGATTGAGCTGCTACAATTTCCTGACAACACTGATGGGAGTTGTTCCAAAGACCCTTTCTAAACAGGTTCACTTCCACCCACCTCTGTATCCTTCCTTTTCTACTACTACCTCTGGTGGGAGGTGGGCTAAAAGGGAGGTTAAAGTGTTTAAGAACCATCATTAAAATAGGATTTCAAAAGATTAAATCAACAGACTATCCTGATGTCACAAGGGATTTTACCACCTAATCTGCAAGCATAATTGCACATGGCTTATCTCTCCTTTTCCTGGGGCCATGTTAGCTTTTGTCCCATGTCCTAAGTTCTGTCAACTTCTTAAGGGCCTTGTATTTGTATAGACTAAGCATGCTCACCACAGTCCCATCCCCTCTCCACCCACTACTTATTCTATCACTGTCTTTTATAGGTAGATCTTATATCCATACTTCCTGTCTAGACTGTTTCACTTCCTGTGGTCTGTTGTATCTTTTACCAGTGGGAGGTTTCTTCATTCTTTGATTTATATTATTGTGAGTTTTATTTGTTACATACTAAAGTTACTGTCTTTCATAGTTACTGTGTGAAATATGTTTCCAGGAGGCAAGTTTTTCTTCTGCCTTGTAGCAGGCTTCAGGCTTTTCCTTCTTTCAGCATAAGATTCCTGAAGAAAATCCAATGTCTTGGGGGTACATTGCATCAATAGTCTGATGGCCAGAGGGAAGGTTAAACTCCATAACATGGAGAGTACACACACACACACACACACACACACAAACAAGCCAACCCAAAAACAAACAAAAAAACTTAACAAAAATAAGCAGTACAAACAAACAAATTAAAATTTAAAAAATCTTCCCCCAAAATATAGCTTGCCTAGAATTGATTTTTTTTTTTTAATCCATAATGGTGTCTTTCTGCCTTAGGTGGACATTTCCTTTGTTCTGTTCTAAGTGTCTTTTAGTCTTAAGCCATTTCTTAGGTATTTTATGGTTTGTGTATAGGCCCCTTTGCCCTCTGTTGTATTCTTACCATTTGTTCTTTGTCTTTAGGGACATCACCTCACCAGAAAGACAAGGTAGCTACATCATAAATTTGTAAACATCAAATGAGAAGTAAAGCCTGGTTATGGCTACTGGGAAAATGGGTATTACTCATGGTGGGGCTTTATTGTGAGTCTAGTCCAAGTCATAACTGTGGGCACAGTTATGCATACAAGGAGGTGGAAGTCCTGTTAAGATTTTTGTGGTCTGAGAAGACACTATAATTTATTACTGTCGTATTGCCCTCTAATAAGAAGAAAATGAACACATTCTACATGTGCTTTTTCCTCTGCTCTCTCAGATTCTGATGCTGACACACAATTAAGGTGCCTCGTCTTCATGATGGGTCGATCCTTTCATCTTAGGAATGTTCTATCTTATCCTTACTAATTTCCTTTATTCTGAAGCTGCACTCATCTGATATTAACATAGCAACCCCTGCCTTTTTAGTGCTATGATTTGCATGAACACTTTTTTGTATTTTATTGATTTTCTCTTGTGTTTCAGCTGTCAGATCTCTTGAATAAAAATGATTGCTTTCCCAGAGTGCCATTTTCTCTCCTTACCTATATTTTGGATGAGTGATTTTAAAGTTTCAATTTTATCATGAGTTAGTGTTGCAGATTTTTAAATTTTATTATTCATGTTCTACTGGATAAAAATTTAAAATATTCAAGGAAAAAAGTAACTTTATTGCTTTAAGTCCCCTCCTCCTCCAATGATGACCAGACAGCTGACTTTTCTTTTAGAGTGCCTCTGTAAGCAGCATGGTTTTGCTACTAAGTGATGAATAGAAATGGAAACTTTTTCGTTAAAACTGTATGCTTCATGAAATTGCCTTGAAAGTCCATATCCGAAGACAAGGATATTGCTTGAAGAGTTAGAAAAACTCCTTTCGGATGAGGCTTCTCTCTGTAACACTGCCTGGAAAAGGTCCTTCAAATAAGGATAGAAAAAGAGAAGGAAGGTAGAGCTGCGGAGATGGCTCACGTGGGAGAGCACAAGCTGAGAAGGCACAAGGCCTGGGTTCAGCTCCCTGCTGCCCATGTAAAAGGCCAAACACATCTGTAATTCTAGTCAGAGAAAGACAAATCCTCAGAGTCTACAGGCCAGCCAGCCTAGCCAAAGTGGTGAGGTGTAGATTCTGTGGGAGGAGACTCTGTCTCAAAGAATAGGTGCAGAGGGATCGAGGGAGACATCCAATGTAGATGCCTGGCCTCCATGCACACACAGGTTTGTGCTCCTGCACTCACAGGTTGCTATACTACATGCACATGAACAGATACATTGACATATATCACACATACAAGCAATTAAGGTGGGGCTGGACAGATGGCTTAGACGGTGAATTGCATGCCTTGAGAACATGAGGAGCTGATGTGCAGAAACCACCTTTTTTAAAAAAAGCTGGTTGTGGTGGTATATACTTATAATCTCCTCACTGGGATTTCTGGGGCTTTCTGGCTCCCCAGCCTAGCTTACTTGGAAAGTTCCAGGATGATGAGAGACCCCTCTCAAAAAGTAAATGTGACAGTTTCTGAGAAATGAAAATTTGTCTCTTGGTCTTCACAGGCACAAAACACACAATAAGTATAACATACCTGAGAATGAGAGGTCCTTTATTACTACAGTATACTGTAGTGTGATTACATATCACAGATGATAAACTATGAAAAGTCCAGTTTTCTAATTTTACAATTTTACTTAGCTCAAAAGTTATGGGATTCAGCTTGATTAATATATATATTACATATATTAATATATATATATTAATATATATATACCCAAAACCTAGGAAGGAGTTTGAGAGAATCACATGCCATGAAGGCAGCAAGGTAACTAGGGGCAGGTTCCGAGGGGAAGGTGAGGGCAGGATAGAGGAGGGAGGAGAAGAAGCTACAAAAACTCATGTTCATAACTGCCAGAATAGTATACAACACCATGCTGCTTAGTGTCAGTATGACCCAAATCTAGATACTCCTGGGAAGAGAGAACTTGAGTTGAGGAACCACATCCACCATATTGACTTGTGGGCATGTCTGTGGAGCATTTTCTTCATTGGTAGTTAGTGTAGGAGGGCCCAGCTCACTATAGGCAGTGCCATCCCTGGACAGGTGGTCTTAGGCTGTACAGAAAGGGTAGCTGAGCAAACCAGCAGTAAGCCAGTAAACAACTTTCCTCCATGGTCCATTCTTTAGTTCCTACTCCACGTTCCTGCCTTGTCTTCCTTTAATAATGGTCTGTAAGCTGTAGGTTGAAATTTTCTTCCCAAGTTGTTCTCGGCAGCATTTTATCCCAGCAATGGGAAACAGACTAGAACAGATATCTTGTACACTGATTTTAAAAAGTACACACAAAGAACAAAAAAGGACTGGACTCGACAGGTTATATTTATAGATTTGCAAATGCACATATCTACACACAAATATATTTAACAGTAATGATCAGAGAAGAAAAGACTGTCAATTTGAGAATGGGGAGGACATGGAAAAAGATGGAGAGAGGGAACCTGGGAAGGGCTTGGAGAAGAAACAGAAAGGGGAAAGTTATGCATTTCATTAAAATGTATGAAAGCTAAAAGAGAAAAAATAAAGTAAATATGGATGGGTATGTAAAAAATAAAAGGAGTCATTATGAGAAAAAAACTTAGTCAAAGTTAAACAGAAAACAAAACATAAAAGCAAACCGGTCACCCTCCTCCCTGGGAGATCTCCTTGGTCAGTTTATCTGTGGTTATTTTAATGCCAGAACTGGCACATCCTCCACGATCAGGATTGGCCGTTGTGTAACCTTTTTCTATACACCCCTTAACACTTTAGTTTCTTAGTTATGGTAATAATTGTAATTGTCCTATATATTTGAATACTAACAAACTAATATTTTAATTTCTACATCAAGTATCTCATAGGACTCCCAAGGGCAAAATGAGGTATTTCTATAAAAATTGGTTATTAACAGTGGTGTTTTGAATCATGGCTATAAAATTGGCTTTGTTTACAGTTTAATAAGGGCAGATTTTGTGCTTATGAACATTTATACATGTATTTCAAACATTAATCACATATTCACATGTTCAGTGATTTTATTTTGTTTTGTTTTTAAGAAAAAAAAAACCCATAGACAACCTCAGCATCTTTGATATAGGACCCCCTTCTACTTGGGCATACTTCTGTAACAAACAAGTATATCTAGCCCTCCTATCTACAAAATGACAAGTCTCTTTCACAAGCAAGCAGTCAGTGGTACTGGGTTTAGAAGATCAGGTTTGTGTGGCAATTTCTCATTTCTGTAAAATTACTGATAATAGTAAGAAGAAAGAAAGGTGAGCTCTTGGTTCCTGAGGAAAGAATAATTTTAATTTGGAGAGAAGACATTGGCTTAGAAAATCATTGACCCTGAAAAACAAATATTCAAATGCCAGAGACTGGGGGACATTTATCATTCAACCCACCACAGTGAGGCATTTTTGTCTCAGAAGCAAGAAATTAACCAATGCAGGTGATGTATCTGGATGAATAACATCTCTCTTGTATGTGTAAGGATGCTCCTTCTGCCATAGCAGCTAATGGGCTAGAGAACATATTATAATTCCTGAAAGCACTATAGGATGGGATCCTAAACCAGGTGTGGTGGCTGTTGACTGGACTTGGCTGTGGGCATGCAGCCGAAGCTCAGTTGTCTTCCCAGAAAGAACTTGCTCACCTAAGGGGGGAGTTACAACTGGAAAAGATGTGCTGTCTGCTCAGTTAGCCATTAATTGGGCAGGAAAGGTAGAGAAGGGGCAGCCTGAGACATGTGTTGTTTTAACATTTAAAAAAATATAGTTGGAAGGATACAGGAGAAGTAAATACAGTAATATCTGTGCTAAAGAGACCTCCCCTTGACCCCAAAACTTAGAACCTGTGTTGGTTAGATTTTTGTGAACTCAACATCATCTGGGAAGAGAGAACAACAGTTGAGGAACTGCCTCCATCAGACTGGTGTACAGGTAAATCTGTGGGTGGCATTTTCTTGATTGATGTTTGATGTGGGGGAGCAGGCCTGAGGGTGATGCCATGTCTGGGCAGGTGGTCCTGGGATGAATAAGACAGCAGGCTGAGCCAGCCATGTGCACCAAGCCAATGAGCATTATTCTTTCATGGCTGCTGCTTCAGTTCCTGCCCTTCTCTAAATGGACTGTGTGCTGAGATACATAAGCCAAATAAATTCCTCCCCAAGTGTCTTTTGGTCATAGCATTTTATTACAGCAGTAGAAAGCAAAACAAGACAGAACAACACGGAAGAAGATAATGAGTTTGAAATGACAAGATATCCCTCAGATCTGACTTAATATAGAGAAACAAAAAAAAAAATTCTGACTCAGCACGTCCACATGGCTTTAATAATGGCTCATACAGCCAAGTATAATTAGGAAATACTCTAGGTTTGAACTGCTTGAGTTAAGAAGACTCTAACTTCATTTACCTATTTATTTTGGTCTTGTTTTCATCTTTCCTGGCAATTAATTATCAGTACAGGTGAGTGAACCTAGGGCCATGCATACACTAAGTAAGTCCTCTACAGATGAGCTATCCCCAGTCCTTGACACTCATTTAATATACAATCCATAATAAATGGCTTTATCTTCTAAATGTGTTTCCTCGATATCAATGAAGAGTGATTCATCAAATCTTCCATGTCTCTCTTAGTTCAGATCCCACAATTCCAAAGCACATAGATATGCCAGAAGAATCTAAACATGCCATGGGAGACCTGTGTGAGTCTCTTGCACCTCAGCTATCTTCTTTCAGTATGATTTAATTGATTCTACTAGTGTTTGAATTTCATGTTGGTGAAAAGTGTGTAACACATTTACAAGACAGTATTTAATGCTTTCCTGGCTTATTTTCTTTTTGGTTTGTTTTATGTTTACTTTTTCACAATTAACGTTTGATCATCTGCCACCAATTATACTCTCTTATCTTCCTCCCTCCTACTGAATCCTTTCTTCTTACAAACAAGAATTGGGGAAGAATTTGAAGCAGAAATGACAGACCCTCACAGTCTGAGTACTGTGGCATAGAGAAACTGAGCAATACAGTTAGTTACCCATTCTTCCTTTAGACACATCTGAGACAATGAGAAAATCAGTCCTGGAGAACCTGGCTCATTTGCTTGGTTTCTGCCTGCTGAGGCCCCATGAGTATGAGGGACTAGAAGACAATGAGGAGTTACTCTAAGCGTGCGGATGGAAGGTGTGATGCCAATCTCATTGAGCTACATGTAGGACTGTGTTCTTAGGAGACTTGAGAATGAAGTTACACATTTCCATTCATTCTCCTGGCCCTCTGGGCCTCTTTCCTGTCTCTCCCCACCCCTGATCCTACCCCCTCATTCCCCTCTCCTTTCCCTCTCCCACACAGTTATCTCCCTCCCTCTGCCTCCTATGATGATTTTGTTCCCCCTTCTAAGTGTGATTCAAGCATCCTCGCTTAGGTCTTTCTTTTTGTTTAATTTCTTTGGGTCTGCATCATGGGGTGTATCATAGGTAGTCTTACTTTATGGCTGAGCCATCAACCAAACAACATACACAGACTGACTGAGACCCCAGGCACATATGTAGCAGATGGGTAACTTAGTCACTGCGTGGGTCACCCAACAACTGGAGCAGGGCTTTCCCTAAAGCTGTAGCCTGATTATGGTATCTCTTCCTCAACAGGGCTGCCTTGTGTGGCCTCAGTGGGAGAGGATGCACCTCATCTGGCACCAGGGTGGGGGCCTACCCTATCAGAGGAGAAGCGGAGAGGGGATGGGGAGAAGGACTCTCCAAAGAGAGGACTGGGAGGAGGCAGTTTGGGATGTAAGTAAATAAGTAAGTAAGCAAATTTAAATTTTAAAAGAAAAGTTAATTTGGTGAGACCTTGGAAGTAGTATGAAGTGTTAATAGCTTCACTGAACCCCACTGATCGCACTAAAGGGTGCTATCTTTGCAATGTAGGAGGGGTCCTGGGAGATATGAAGGATTTGGGGGCATGTAAGTCAGGTTCATAATGTGCTAAAGCAATTAAGAAGGGATGAGAGAAAAAGCAAAGCAGACAAAAGAATTTGTTTGGGTCACAACAAGATAAATTTGGCAAGATTAGTGCTGTACTGTTATCCTTAGGGGAAGGATAAAAAGCCTAATGTTTTGTTGGTGAGCTTCTGTCAGGCTTTGAAGCCTGAGCAGCAGTTCACAGAAGTCCCAGTTGATAAAATGGTACAGGCAGAAGTAATTAAGCTTGTTTTAGGGGTGGTTAGTTATCGCCCTCTTTAGAATGCTGTGATCATGTATACCCTGCAAGAATGTCCAACCCAGTGTCCTTTGGCAGCCAGCTGAGACTGATGGAAAGGTAAAGTGCTTGCAGAGAGCCTGCCACAACAGAGGAGCTAGCTCCAGCAGTAGGCACAGCAGGTTGGAGTTGACCTTAATCTCTCTTGAGCCTGAGGTGGGCCAAGGAGTACAAGCTAGCCCTACTGAGACCATCAAGGATAGGATGATACACAGTGGTCCTGCATCAGCATCACCCCAGGATGAGATGAATGGCGAGTCTGTGAAGAATGACTGTGGATTATGGAAGGCTAGATAGGGTAGTGTCCTCCATGTATGATACTATCCAATAGTACACTTTTGACAGAACAGTTGCTGCAAGTGATAGGACCTTGATAGCATTTCTTTTTTAGTATCTCCATAGCTATCTACAACCAATTTGTATTTACTTAGAGTAGAGAGGAGTACATCTTCCAAAATATTTTCCACCCTTTCTAAAAGAGGTTGATTTATGTCATGCTAACCCTTGAGCATCTTTGCAGACTTGTAAATTCTAAAGCACATTAAAATTATTAGCTAAGGAGTTTAAATGAAGGTACTTTGTGTGAGTGGAAAGGTATTCACAGAAGCCATAGGATGAAAATAGCAGAGCCAGGTTTAGGCTGCTTCCATGTGGGTGGTTGAACAAGGGAACTCCTGAGGTTCCTTGAAATCTATTGTCACTGCTGTTGGTTGCATGTCAGAACTAGATTGTGAGTCTTTACTGCTAAAGGCACTGCACAGTTTGGCTGTACAATACAAAGAAATCAGCTCAGCTGTTAATCCTTACTCTCTGCTGATTGGCTTCAAAGTGTGTGAATGTGGTAGTTTGAATGAACGTAGCCCCATAGGCTCATAGGGATTGCCACTGTTGAGAGGTGTTGCCATATGGTGGTAGGTGTTATCTTCTTGGCGGAAGTGTGTTACTGGGAGTGGACTTTGGGGTTTCAGGTGCTCAAGTCCAGACCCAATGTGGCAATGTCTCTTCCTCCTGCCTGCCAACCCAGATGTAGAACTCTAAACGTCTCCAACACCATGTCTGCTTGCATGCCTCCATGCTTCCATCCCCGATGCTAATAGATTGAACCTCTGAAACTGTAAGCCAGACCCAATTAAATGTTTTCCTCTATAAGAGTTGTAGTAACCATGGTGTCTCTTCACAGCAATAGAAAACCTAACTGAGACAGTGGGTTCATGGGGAATAATTGGCACTAGCAAACTTTCTTTGCCATAGATTCTACATACGACAGTGACAATGTATCTGGCAACATGTATCAACCGGTGCAATAGTGACATGAATGGCATAGATGCAGCCAATTGCTTTTCTTTTTTAAAGAATTATTTATTTACTTTATGTATGAATACACTGTAGCTGTCTTCAGTGTATTCACACCAGAAGATCCCATTACAGATGGTTGTGAGCCACCATGTGGTTGCTGGGAATTGAACTCAGAACCTCTGGAAGAGCAGGCAGTGCTCTTAACTGCTGAGCCATCTCTCCAGCCCCCGACCAATTGCTTTTCCACAGGAAACTTTAACTCAGCACTTTAAACAGCTCTTTAATTCAGGGCAAATGTCCATGGCTTAGGAGGCCACAGGTCCCAGTGGAGAAGCAACTATTATTGTTTTGTTGAATGACTCTGATGTACCCATTAAATTGCCTTCTAGACATTTCTGTTTATGCCTGTAAATTATACTGTCGTAATCCATGTTGAACATGGAGTGAAGATTTTTGTGTAATGAGGAGTGTATTGTATTGACTCATAATTGGTCAGGCTCCCAAAAAGAAATGGTGTTTGTTGGTATAATGGCCCAATACTCAGCCACAAAGAGAGGAGGAGTGAAAGAAGGCAGAGCTGGAGGGAGGAACTGAGTGCTAAGTAGCTATACTTCTGAAACATTCTTTAAGGAGTAGGTTCATCACAATTAGAAAACTCATGAAACTTCGAATCCCATGAAACACACAAAACTTAAAAGGCTCAGAAGCTAAGAAATTACACTATCCTCAAGGCCACACTCTTCAAGATGATAAAAACAGTAAACAGTTGTTGGGCAGAATAGTCTCGTAGCCAGCTGAACTGCCAGAAAGTTGTGGTGGGAGATTGAGAGACGCCTCTTTTCTGAGTCATCACCTGTGCTAAGACAGGCTTTTCAGCACAAAACTATCTTTGGATCACCCATGTTCCTGTAAGCAGCCACCCACCAGTAAGTAACCCCAATAAAATCACTAGTTCACTAAGCTAAGTTGGGTGCAATTAGTTTTTGTTTGCTTATAATCAATGCCCTGCCTGGAGTGAATAGACATTTGTTCATATATTCCCAAACACACACGCGCGTACACACACACACACACTCACCCACATGTGTGTATAGGCACACACACACACAAGCACATGCACATGCATGAGCATGCACACATACACATACATGTACACGGTTTCATAGTAAAAACACGGTTTCATAAGCAATGGGATTGTGAGAATCTAGTGGTACGTTTTTGTCTTCTAAGTTTTCTGCATTATGTGAATCTCTCTGTCTCTGTCTCTGACTGTCTGTCTCTCTCCATGTTTGGGGACTGAGTTCAGGGCCACTCTCATGTGTTAAACACATGCTTTACCAGTGCTTTATATTCCCACCACATATTCCTTTTCTACAATCAACAGGTGTTACTGTAATGATTTTAACAAATTATCCTTTTTAAAAATAGGACATCAAGTGGAAAGATGGGGTTGCTATCCCACAGTCAAAAGCTCTGACCTAGAATTGTTCCTGTCTGAAGGAACTGCAGGGACAAAAATGGAGAAGAGCACGAGAGAAAGGAGGTCCAGTGACAGGCCTACATTGGGATCCAGCTCAAAGGGAGGCCAGGGGCCCTGACACTGTTATTAATGCTATGGTGTGCTTGCAGACAGGAGCTTATCACAGAGAGGCCCAACAGGCATCTGAAAGAGTCAGATTCAGATGCTAGCACCCAACCAATGGACTAAAGTCAGATACCCTTATGGTTGAATTAGGGAAAAGCTGGAAGAAGCTGAGGAGGAGGGAAGCCCCATGGGAAGACGAGCAGTCTCAACTGACCTGGACCAATAAGATCTCTCAGACACTGAGCCACCAACTAGGCAGCATACACCAACTGATATGAGGCCCCCAACACATATACAGAAGAAGACTGCTTGGTCTGGCCTCAGTGAGAGAAGATGCATCTAACCCTTGAGAGACTTGAGGCCCCAGGGAGTGGGGAGCCCTGGTGGGGTGGGGTTGGGGGTAGTGGAACCCCCCCCCCCCAGCTCCAGAAGGAGCTGGGTGGGGTGGGGAAGAGGTATGAGATGGTAAGCAGTCTGGGGGGCAGACCGGGAGGGGGATGAAGTCTGGATTATAAAAAAGAATTAAAGAATAAATAAAAAACAAACAACAAAAACCAACTAAACAAATAAATCTGGATATCAGTTATGATTCTTCGTTTTTCCTATACATCTTATCCAATCTATCTGTAAATATTGTTGATTTATCTTTCAAAATATACACCCCCACACACACTGCTCTCTCTGCCTATACACTGGTATAAGCAGGGCCCATTGTATAGCCTGATGGCTATACTCTAGCCCAGGCCCTTGGTGATGCAGCCCTTTCCTTTTCCACTGGTTTTGGCTCCTACGTGCTTCCTCATTCCCTCTATGCACATATTCCTCTTATCCACAATCAGATGGCTCCTGTCCCCAGACATTAGAATTTAGCAGTTGTGCCTTACGTATACACTTTCCTGGATAGGCAGTTACTTTCCCCCGTCTCTCTCTACTTTCTTACCCATCCTTGGTTTTCTTCCTTAGTAGTTGAGGAAGCAACAGATCATGTTTATCTGTCTCTGCTTATTGTCTGTCTCCCTTATCCTTATGTTCATTTGTCTCTGGTACTCAGACCTGTGTCTGGCACACAAGCTGTCTGTAAGTGTGTATGGAATGAACACGCTTGTCTCCTGTCCAGTGTGTGATTTCTGTAGTCTGGCTGAGCCCAGGGGGAAAGAGAGGGATTAGACTTTAATTTCTCACAGTTGCCACCAGCCTCTCCTTTGCACCGAGTCAACCTTTGCCTGTTCTATGGCTGTTTCTGTTCCCTCAGAAATTATACTTAAAAACCACTAACAGCAAATATTTGTGGGGTTAACTGATTTTCATGATGATTATCTGGAGACTATATAAGTTATGGAGAATACACCATTAGAACAAGCAGCAGTTTCATCATTTTTAACACTGGATCTCTTTGCCTCTAAGGAACCTCATATTTCTGTTCTCTCTTTTTTCTCTTTCCATTGTATGGCTATCTGTCACATTTTCTTTTTGTTTTGGAGAAGTGAAAAAAAGTTTCTTCCCTCCAGGTGGTGGTAGTTCATGCCTTTAACACCAACACTGGGAAGACAGAGGCAGGCCGATCTCTGTGAGATCAAAGCCAGCATGGTCTACAAAGTGAGTTCTAGGACAGCCAGGCTTACATAAAAAGACCCTGTCTTGAAAATAAAATTTCTCTTCCCTAGGAGAAAACATTCCCTTTTCTTCAAAGCCATGGTCCCAGGCAACACCTGGCTCTGGAATAAAGAGGGGAATGCCGGCAGTCACAATCAACCCTGTGACACATTTTTCCCCTGAGAATCCTGGTCTAGTTGCTAATCTTGTCTACATCTCATTACCTCTATTAGTCTGTATTCATTATTAGAGGAAAAAATTAGGGTCAAAGAAGTTATTCTGTCAAGTACCCAAGCACAAAAGAAAGTCTGAACGGCTTCAGAGCTGTCTTCCATGAAAATTAGCACTCATGACTCAAGAAAATGTCTACTTTTCTTTCCACAATTTAATATTTTTCATTTACTTTCTTTATTAGTGTGTGTGTGTGTGTGTGTGTGTGTGTGTGTGTGTGTGTACCATATATATTCAGGTACCCATGAGGGCCAGAAAAGGTATGAAGTTCCCTGTAGCTGGAGCTGCATGTGGTTCTGAACTACCTAATGTCTGTGCTGAGAACTAGATTCAGGTTATCTGCAAGAGCTGTGAGCTCTCAACCATGCAGCCATCTCTCTAGCAATCTCCCACTCTCCCACATTCTGATTCATTTAGGGAAATTGATATCTTTTTAAAAAGTAGGTTATTGTTGTTATTATTAATATCAAAAGCTTCAACTCTCCTTTGAGACCCAAGGCAATCTTAACTTTAACTGTGACACTACTTATAAAAAAATCATCACATGTGGTTTGCATGTTGGGCTCCAGCTGTGGTTAGGTGTCCTCAGTTTCACACTGGACTGGAAGGATGAAGCAGAGTCTGGAACCTGTGAGGTCTGCAGGATCCTGGTCTGGCTGCTCTTAGAGGATCTTAGTTTGTGAGCTTGTAAGAGTAAACTCTATTTGGGGTCAACCAGGGCTATGTATGATCCTTGGAGAGTGGGAAGGGGTTCTTCTTAGGATGAAGCTCCATGGGCTGGAGTTTAAAGCACTATGAATGCCTTGTTTGTGTGGAGAGGCATTCCAGGAATCCCAGGTACTTGCTAGATAGGTTCTTATGGGTGTGTGTGTTAAATTTTTTGGTTTGCCAAGGGCTATGTAAAATTCCTCAGGTAGAAGACTGATGGTCAGGCTCCCCAGATCAGGCAGAGAAGAGGAAGCCCCACTAAGCAAAGGATGTCCCCCATTTTGCACCAAGCTCAGAGGAGTTATCCGGATATGCATGACAACCTTATTAGTGAGGTGCATCACATACTTCTATCATACAATGACATAAAATATACATTACTACCTCCAAAGGGAGTAAAAAAGGCATAGTGAGAAAATACTGGATCAAAGCAAGTCCGAAATTCTTGAGGACAAACAACATACTCTGTAGTTCTATCCAGGGCATCCAAACTTCAGTTTCAAAGAACTTAGAAGGCACCCATCTCTAGCTTTCTTATCTCTTGGGTTGGCTCCACTCCATGTATTCAGCTTTCTTTAGCAGATGTCTTTTATGGCTCTGGCATCTTCAACATATTGGTGTTTCTACCACAGCCCAGGCTTAACTTTCACGGCTTCATTCAATGATATTTCCTAGGGACTCCAGTCATGTCACACATTGCCTGACCTTAAAGGTTCTCTGGAACCATGGAGGAAGAATCCACACAACCCTTCATGTATGGGTCATTTATGTCTCCCAGCCCAGTGCCACATGAACTACCACATTCAGCTGCTGACTTAGGTTGAAATCTTGTCTCCTTGGATTATAATTGCAGCAGCTTTTGTTTTCCAGGAGCAGCAAACCCTTTAGGCTCTCTTTCACAAATAGGTAGCTTAGTGGGTAGAGTCTTACCCGGAGATCAGAAAGCTTTTCTTTATGGAGCTAATTTTTTAATAACTACAGCCTTCTACTTAGCAGGGGCTCTGGCTAAAGGACCTTGGCTTCTTGTGGTCTTTTCCTTCCCAAACTGTATATTGTGTTTGTTACCTTACTAGTTGCCTTTCACCTGGAGACATGTATAAGAGGAATCACTAATAACTATAATACAGACTTAATGGTATGCTGACTTAAAATATCTCATAACAGAACTAGTTCATTACTTTTAAATTTAGCTCCAGGCAAGTTCTTAGGACATGGGTAGAAAGCAGCCGAAGTCTTTGCCAAAATATCAAAAGAAGGCCTCTGGTACAGTTGCTAATAAACTCCTTGCTTCTGCCTGAAGCCTCACAATTACATATTTTTGTTATTTGTCTTACTTGAAGTTCTACTGTCTTCTAGACTCCTACTAGAACATCTCTGCTTACAGCAAAGCAGCAGACACCTGCCTTGTGGAATTTAAGGAAGGCTCTGCCAGTAACTGAGGCTCAGTTCTGTCTCCCCTACCACTCTAAGATACAGAGACTTATCACATGCCAGCCAGTGTAAAAGAAGGAACTATTGCTGAACCCCTTGGAATATATGGAGAAACAACAACAACAACAACAACAACAACAACCTCAAGATCAAACACAGCAGTTGTATAATATAAAGAGAATTTAATTGGAACAATTGTTCTTTCTGCATGTCTCACAATTGATGGAATCTTATATTTGAAGAAACCATTATTACTAATGTTTTGTCAGTCAAAGTAATATGCATTCGTCACATAATATCTTACTTGATTCTCTAACAAACCTGCCAGATATATATGGCACTTGTTTACTTTTGTCTTGTCATCTTCTAATAGCTATCATGGCTGTAGTGCCCACATGGGAACTGAGAAATAATGACAGTGTGTATAAGATAAACAATAGGGGTGGGGACAATCAGTAAAGGGATTGCTGTACAGTCATGAGGTCCTGAGTTTGGATTCCCAGAATGCTGTAGAGGTTGTGGATGCTTTGGGTGCTGTGGATGTTGTGAGTGCTGTGGGTGCTGTGGATGCTGTGGATGCTGTGGATGCTTTGGGTGCTGTGGGTGCTTTGGGTGCTGTGTCTGCTGTAGGTGCTGTGGATGTTGTGGGTGCTGTGAGTTCTGTGTCTTCTGTGGGTGTTGTGGGTGCTGTGTCTTCTGTGGGTGTTGTGGGTGCTGTGTCTGCTGTGGGTGTTGTGGGTGCTGTGGGTGCTGTGTCTGCTGTGGGTGCTGTGTTTGCTGTGGGTACTGTGGATGCTTTGGGTGCTATGTCTGCTGTGTCTGCTGTGGGTGTTGTGGGTCCTGTGGGTGCTGTGTCTGCTGTGGGTGTTGTGTCTGCTGTGAGTGTTGTGTCTGCTGTGGATACTGTGGGTGCTGTGTCTGCTGTAGGTGCTGTGGATGTTGTGGGTGCTATGTCTGCTATGGGTGCTGTGTCTGCTGTGGGTGCTGTGTTTGCTGTGGGTGCTGTGTCTGCTGTGGGTGCTGTATCTGCTGTGGATACTGTGGGTGCTGTGTCTGCTGTGGGTGCTGTGGATGTTGTGGGTGCTGTGTCTGCTGTGGGTGCTGTGAATGCTGTGTCTGCTGTGGGTGTTGTGGGTGCTGTGGATGCTGTGGGTGCTGTGGGTGCATGCAGCTGTAACCATAAATCAAGAAGTGTGGATACAAGCAGATTACTGGAGCTAGCTGGGCAGCCAGTTTTGTCAATTGGTTAACACTGGGTTCTGTAAGATATATCTCAAAAGATAAGGTAAAGAGTGACTAAAGAAGATATCAGTAGAAAACAGTGCCAGAAGAAAGCTAGCAGCCCACGAGTCTGGAAAAACCAGCAAAGGAGGGCACCAGACACAGGGACTGAGGAACAGCCAGGAGGTAAGAGTCTTCTGGTTTCCATCTATGGTGGGAGACCTCTGCCTGGACCACCAGGGCTCCATAGCCAAACAGCACTGGGAGAAAGCTAGCCTCCCAGGAATGGGAGCAAGACTGACTGCTCAGAGGGACCCACCTGGAATACACAGGTCATAGGAACTGAGGAACAGGGATCTGGTTTCTTTCCGTGGCTGGGCAGCAGATCCTGTGACACAGGGATCCATACCCAAATAGTGCCAGGAGAGAGCTGGTATACCAGGAGTGCCGACACACCTTTAAGCACAGGTAAGACCACCACTTCTTTTCAAATTCACTGGCCCAAGAGAGACCTTTGCAGAGCCATCAGGACACTGGACACAAGGATCAAATGGGGATTAGATCCTTCTTGTTTCTGTCTGTATCCCAGAGTTGACCCTGCACCACAACTCTCCAAACCCAAATTGACACCTAGGCTTGCAGGAAAGACAAGCCACAGTCAGAGAGAGAAAGACCAGCTAACACCAGAGATAACCAGATGGTGAAAGGCAAGGGCAAGAATACAAGGAACAGAAACCAAGACTACTTGGCATCATCAGAACCCAGCTCTCCCACCACAGCAAGCCCTGGATACCCCAACACACCAGAAAAGCAAGACTCAGACTTAAAATCACATCTCATGATGATGATAGAAGATTTTAAGAAGGAAATAAATAACACCCTTAAAGAAATAAAAAAGAACACAGGTAAACAACTGGAAGCCCTTTAAAGAGAACACACAAAAATCCCTTAAAGAGTTACAGGAAAACACAATCAAACAAATGAACAAAACCATTCAGGAATTAAAAACAGAAATAGAAACAATAAAGAAATCACAAAGGGAGACAACCCTGGAGTTAGAGTCCCTAGGAAAGAAATCAGGAGTTATAGATGCAAGCATCACCAACAGAATGCAAGAGATAGAAGAGAGAATCTCAGGTGTGGAAGATACCATAGAAAACATTGACACAACAGTCAAAGAAAGTGCAAAATGCAAAAATCTCCTAACCCAAATCATCCAGGATATCCAGAATACAATGAGAAGACAGAACCTGAGGACAATAGGTATAGAAGAGAGTGAAGATTTCCAACTTAAAGGACCAGTAAATATCTTCAATAAAATTATAGAATAAAACTTCACTAACCTAAAGAAAGAGATGAACATAAATACATAAGAAGCCTACAGAACGCCAAATAGACTGGACCAGAAAAGAAATTCCTCCTGTCACATTATAATCAAAACACCAAATATACAAAACAAGGAAAAAATATTAAAAGCAGTAAGGGAAAAAGGGCAAGAAAAATATAAAGGCAGACCTATCAGAATTACACCAGACTTCTCACCAGAGACTATGAAAGCTAGAAGATCTTGGGCAGATCTCATACAGACTCTAAGAGAACACAAATGCCAGCCCAGGCTGATATACCCAGCAAAACTCTCAATAATCATAGACTATGAAACCAAAATATTCTATGACAAATCCAAATTTGCACAGTATGTTTCTACAAACCCAGTCCTACAAAGAATAATACATGGAAAAATGTCAACTCAAGGAGGGAAACTACATCCAAGAAAAAGCAAGAAAGTAATCTTTCAACAAACTCAAAAGAAGATAGCCACACAAACAATATAAACAACATCAAAAATAACAGGAAACAACAATCACTATTCTTTAATATCTCTTAACATCAATGGTCTCAATTCCCCAATAAAAAGACATAAACTGACAGGCTGGATCCATAAACAGGACCCAGGATTTTGCTGCATCCAGGAAACGCACCTCCCTTTTTAAAGACAAATACTACCTCAGAGTAAAGGGCTGGAAAACAATTTTCCAGGCAAATGAA
>JADRCH010000080.1:309731-470142 GCA_019843965.1 Rhynchomys soricoides | reverse complement strand
AAAGGAAACAACAATCACTATTCTTTAATATCTCTTAACATCAATGGTCTCAATTCCCCAATAAAAAGACATAAACTGACAGGCTGGATCCATAAACAGGACCCAGGATTTTGCTGCATCCAGGAAACGCACCTCCCTTTTTAAAGACAAATACTACCTCAGAGTAAAGGGCTGGAAAACAATTTTCCAGGCAAATGGCCCCAAGAAACAGGCTGGAGTAGCCATTCTAATATTGGATAAAATTGACTTTCAACCCAAAGTCATCAAAAAAGATAAGGAAGGACACTTCATACTCATCAAAGGAAACATCTACTAAGAAGAACTCTCAATTCTGAACAACTATGCCCCAAATGCAAGAGCTCCCACATTCATAAAAAAAAGAAAACTTTACTAAAGCTCAAAGCACACATTGCACCTCACACAATAATAGTGGGAGACTTCAACACTCCACTATCAACAATGGACAGATCTTGGAAACATAAACTAAACAGACACACAGTGAAACTAACAGATGCTATGAACCAAATGAGTTTAACAGATATTTATAGAACATTTCATCCTACATCAAAAGAATATACTTTCTTCAGCACCTCATGGTACCTTCTCCAAAATCGATCATATAACTGGTCACAAAACAAACCTCAACAGATATAAGAAGATTGAAATAATCCCATGCCTCCTATCACATCACTACAGATTAAGGTTGGTCTTCAATGGCAACAACAACAACAACAACAACAGAAAGCCCACATACACATGGAAGCTGAATAATGCTCTGCTCAATGACAACTTAGTCAAGGAAGAAAGAAAGAAAGAAATTAAAGATGTTCTAGAATTTAATGAAAATGAAAGTACAACTTACCCAAACCTATGGAACACAATGAAAGCAGTGTTAAGAGGAAAACTCATAGCTCTGAATGCCTCCAAAAAGAAACTGGAAAGAGCATACACTAGCAGCTTAACAGTACATCTGAAAATTCCACAACAAAAAGAAGCTAATATACCCAAGAGGAGTAGAAGGCAGGAAATAATCAAATTAAGGGCTGAAATCAACCAAGTAGAAGCTAAAAGAACTATACAAAGAATCAACAAAACCAGGAACTGGTTCTTTGAGAAAACAATATAGATAAACCCTTAGCCAGACTTACCAGAGGGCACAGAGACATTATCTTAATTAACAAAATTAGAAATGAAAAGGGAGATATAACAACAGATTTTGAGGAAATTAAAAAAATCAGTACTTCCTCCTACAAAAGCCTATATGCAACAAAATTGGAAATTCTCGATGAAATGGACAAGGTTCTAGGCTGATACTAATTACCAAAGTTAAATCAAGATCAGATAAACCATCTAAACAGTTCCATAATGCCTAAAGAAATAGAAACAGTCATTAAAAGTCTCCCAACCAAAAAAAGCCCAGGACCAGATGGGTTCAGTGCAGAATTCTATCAGACCTTCAAAGAAGACCTAATACCAGTACTCTTCAATTTATTCCACAAAATAAAAACAGAAGGAACACTACCCAACTCATTCTATGAGGCCACAGTTACACTGATATCAAAACTCCACAAAGACCTAACAATAAAAGAAAACTTCAGACCAATTTCCCTTATGAATATCAATGCAAAAATACTCAATAATATTTTTGCAAACTGAATCCAAGAATACATCAAAACAATCATTCACCATGATCAAGTAGGCTTCATCACAGGGATGCAGGGATGGTTCAATACCCAGAAATCCATCAATGTAATCCACTTCATAAACAAACTCAAAGAAAAAACCACATGGTCATTTTATTAGATGCTGAAAAAGCATTTGACAAAGTTCAACATCCCTTCATGATAAAAGTCTTGGAAAGATCAGGAATTCAAGGACCGTACCTAAACATAGTAAAAGCAATATACAGCAAACCAGTGGCCAACAAACTAAATGGAGAGAAACTTGAAGCAATCCCACCAAAATCAGGGACTGGGCAAGGCTGACCTCTCTCTCCCTATCTATTCAGTATAGTACTTGAAGTTCTAGCTAGAGCAATTAGACTACAAAATGAGGTCAAAGGGATACAAATTGGAAAGGAAGAAATCAAAATATCACTATTTGCAGATCATACGATGGTACACTTAAGTTACTCCAAAAACTCCACCAGAGATATGCTACAGTTGATAAACAAAGCCACTTTAGCAAAGTGGCTGGGTACAAAATTAACTGAAGCAAATGAGTAGCCTTCCTATACTCAAAGGATAAACAGGCTGAGAAAGAAATAAGGGAAATGACACCCTCCACAATGGTCACAAACAATATAAAATATCTTGGTGTGACTCTAACCAAACAAGTGAAAGATCTGTATGATAAGAACTTCAAGTCTCTGAAGAAAGACATCGAACAAGACCTCGAAAGATGGAAAGATCTTCCATGCTCATCAATTGGCAGGATTAATATAGTTAAAATGGCCGTCCTGCCAAAAGCAATCTACAGATTCAATGCAATCTCCATCAAAATCCCAACTCAATTCTTCATAGACTTAGAAGGAGCAATTCTCAAATTCATATGGAATAACAAAAAAACTCAGGATAGCAAAAACTGTTCTCAACAATAAAAGGACTTCTGGGGGAAATCAGCCTCCCTGTCCTCAACCTGTACTACAGAGCAGTAGTGATAAAAACAGCATGGTATTGGTACAGTGATAGGCTGGTAGATCAATGGAATAGAATTGAAGACCCAGAAATGAACCCACACTCTTATGGTCACTTGATCTTTGACAAAGGAGCTAAAGCCATCCAGTGGAAAAGAGACAGCATCTTCAACAAATGGTGCTGGTTCAACTGGTGGTCTACATGTAGAAGATTGCGAATTGATTCATTCCCATCTCCCTGCACAAAGCTCAAGTCTAAGTGGATCAAGGACCTCCACATAAAACCAGATACACTGAATCTAATAGAAGAGAAAGTGGGGAAATTTCTCGAACACATGGCCCCAGGGAAACAGTTCCTGAACAGAACACCAGTGGCTTGTGCTCTAAGATTAAGAATCGACAAATGAGACCTCATAAAATTACAAAGCTTCTGTAAGGCAAAGGACACTGTAAATAGGACAAAATGGCAACCTACAGATTGGGAAAAGGTCTTTACCAATCCTACATCTGATAGAGGGCTAATATCCAATGTATACAAAGAACTCAAGAAGCTAGACCCCAGAGATCCAAATAACCCTATCAAAAAATGGGAAACAGAGCTAAACAGAGGGTTCTCAACTGAGGAAACTTGAATGGCTGAAAAGCACCTAAAGAAATGTTCAACATCCTTAGTCATCGGGGAAATGCAAATTAAACCAACCCTGAGATTTCACCTCACACCAGTCAGAATGTCTAAGATCAAAAACTCAGGTGACAGCAGATGTTGGCAAGGATGTGGAGAAAGAGGATCACTCCTCCATTGCTGGTCGGAATGCAAGTTGATACAACCTCTCTGGAAATCAGTTTGGTGTACCCTCAGAAAAATCAACAAAATACTACCTGAGGACCCAGCTATTCCACTCCTGGGCATATACCCAGTAGATGTTCCAACATGTAATAAAGACACATGTTCCTCTCATAGCAGTCATATTTATAATAGCCAGAAGCTGGAAACCACCCAGATGTCCCTCCACAGAGGAATGGATACAGAAAATGTGGTACATTTACACAATGGACTACTCAGCTATTAAAAACAATGACTTCATGAAATTCGCAGGCAAATGGATGGAACTTGAAAATATCATCCTGAGTGAGGTAATGCAGTCACAAAAGAATGAACATGGTAAGTACTCACTGTTAAGAGGTTATTAGCCCAAAAGTTTGAAATATCCAAGAGTCACTTTGCAGCAACAGTAGTTCTGAGTGTGACTTCCCAAATGGAGGGCTTGGAGAAAGGACTGAAAGAGCTGAGGAAGTGTGCAGCCCCAAGGAGGTAGCAACAATGGCAACTGGCCTGACCCCCCATACTTCTGGAGACTGATCCACCAACTAAAGAATACACATGGAGGGACCCATAGTGCTGGCCACAAAGACTGCAGAGGAGGGTCTTGTTAGACATCAGGGGGAGCAGAGGCCCTTGGGCCTGAGGGTGTTAGATCCCCCAGTATAGGAGAATGCCAAGGAGGGATGATGAGATTGGGTTGGTGCGTGGGTGGGGGAATACCCCCATAGTGGCAGGGGAAGGAGGAAGGGAATATGGAGGTTCCAAAGGGGTGATCTGGAAAGGGGGAAACATTTGAAATGTAAATAAAGTATAAAAAGAAGAAGATTTCATTATTCTTTATATATCTTTAGCTTTTATGTGCACACACACACATATGCAAACACAAACACATGCCATGCATATTTACAATATAGTACATTATCCATGATTATGTAATATAAAACCCTATGTAAATTATATTGATATCCATCATTTATGTTGCAATTGAAAAACTGAAGCTTAGAGACTGTAAGTGAGTTGAACAAGTTCACAGTCTTTAACTAACAGAGTTGAATCTTGGGATCTTATCTTGGAAAAAATATGAGGGTACCATCTATCTATAAAACTCCCCAATGTGCCAGAATTAATACATGATCTCTTTTTCCCTACGAGAAAAAAATTGCATAGGCTGTTTGTTAGTCTAATTCTGTTTCCTTCTGGTCCAGTGTGGAAAACTGTCATTTAGTTAGATGCTTTAATTTATAAGAAAGCTCCTAAGGGGCTCTAGCAGGAAAGCAGATGCAAGCCAGCTATCAGATTAAGAGGTTTAGTGACTCAGGGAGATCTTACACTCAGGTTCCTTCCACCTCTTAACTATGTTATTCTTAGCATAAGCTTCATTCTTAACTAGTAGCCTAGTTGTAGCAACAACATGCCAAGAGTCCAAAGGGGAGCAGAATGGAAATCCTTCCAGAAGTACTGTTGCAAAGGCTTCTATTTATCTTGCTAGAACCAGGAAGCAATCTCATTCCTTAATAGTTAATGAAGAAAAATTGAATTACCATTCTAGGTGTATGTAGCCTTTTACATTGCAACTTAATTTTGGTTGGCACATATAAAATTTGTACCTGACAACCATTTGCAAAGGGGTTTTACACATACATACACACACATACACACACACACACACATGATGGAGTGGTAGCTCGAGACACTTGCAAACACCATTCATGAATCCACAATGGCAGTTTGATCCAGAAGAAATGGAAAGGCTCTGCCAATCCTTCTGAGTACACAGAAATGGCAAGAAGCCACCAGAACATCACCAGAAGTTCTTTGGTAAGTTTGTTTCTATTAAGTCATGACAAATGATGATCAGCCAAGTGGGCAAGGCAAACCAATGTCACAACATCGTCAATGAAGACCAGCAAAAAGTGGCAAGGTAAACCAATGCCACACAGTGTCATCCACTATATGCTGGGTTATATCTATACACTTTCCAAACATCACGTGTTCTCTCAAGCATCCACTCTAGCAAAACGTCACATGCCCTTTATCTAGGCAGCTTCTAGAAAAACACCACATATGTTTTCTGAGCAAAATATCCTTCCATGTTTCTGCTTCAGCAAAAACATCCTCTCAAGACAGTTTCCAGAAAAACATCACATGACACAACTGAGTCTCCAATAAATCAGAAATTTCCACATCATATACAATTTTGTATTGGCGTGCATTCATAGTGGGTTAGACATGCTTGCAAATGAAGTAGTATTTATAATTGGGATTTAGGTCGTCTCCTGAGTCACTAGCTATCTCCGTAAGCCAAGAAAATAAAGTATTCAGAGATGCCATATTCATTTGAAAGACTTAGTTCAAGGTGTGTCATTGGGAATATACTTGTTTTTTTAATTGGTAGCTACATAATTGTTCACTATGATATGTTCTTCTAATTTCTTTACCAGATACACCTTATATCAACCCTGAAACTAAACAGAACTTCTGAAGTCCCACTGTGGCTTCACCTCCAAGTAACTTCGCAGCATCACTGCAATTAGTGTGAGATGCTCAAAACTCCAATCACTGAAACAAGGAAGAAAACAAAAATCAGTTGTAGTAAGCAAGGGATAAAACCAAAAAGACCAGGGCTGGTTGATAGCTGGGTGACAGGATTGTCTGTGGCAGCTGCACTATTTGATCCAATGTGAGATCATGAGCAGGTTACAGGAAAGACTTTGTGTTCTTTCAGAAGCCATTTAGCAAGACACTGAGAGGAATGAAGTTGGACTATGACAAGATAATCGATTTCTCTGTCAGGAAAAAAAAAGCATATGCAGTCATTATTTCAAGGAACAAAGAATGAAAAGACCTTTGTTCTGGAAAACATTTATACGAATTGTGTTAATCTTTAAGCAGAAGCCATGTATGAGAGTATCTGAAATATAGTCTCTGACTCCAACACTAAAGTAACTCTGCTATGATATGTATATGATCTGCTACTCTCACAGCTCCCACTAACTGCTAGAAAGTGGTCAGTTGAAAAAACAGCAGAGTTGTATTTTAGAGTGAATAAAACACTTAACAAGAAGAGTACTTACAAAGCACTATAAGCATGAACCATACAAAGACATTTTTGTGTTAAAAAAAAAAACAAAAAAAAACGACCTTGAAGAACAGCCCAATAGAAAGAGGGTAGGAAAGGTAGCAGACAGTTCACAGGAGACAATGTGCAGACACCTGCAACTATATTCAACCTTGGTAATACACATATGCACAACAAAAGAAACAACCGTTACTTCCCAGATGTGCTGCTGTAACAGGAAGGCAGCAGCCCCTGGAACAATGGCTGGAAGTATGGCTGGTCAGGTTTATGTGACAGGTTGTTAATTTGCCACCTGAGAACCCTTCACAGTCTCTGCATCTTGTTCCCTTCATGGCCGTGGAGAGTCTACGTTGGTTCAGGATGGTTCACCGGAGAGAGGTGATTTAGAGTGAAGACACACCTGGAGGTCAAGGCTTCTGAGTTTGCTGCTCTTCCCATTGAATGGCGACAGGATAAAGAGTTAGTTTATAGTATAAGCAGATACTATAAAAGCAGTTGATTTGATCCCTGCAGGAAGGAGAATTCCTTCTTCTCCTTAAAAAGGACATATTTTTAAGGGGGACTTGAAGTAGCAAATCTTAGGACAGAAAACAGGTAAGAGAAAAATTGGAGGTGGGGTCTGATGCTATTTCATGTCACCCCTCATGTAAGCCCCATTATCTCTGTACACATAGTATTTAATTTTGCAAAGATAACAATTAGCACTTATAGTAACTATTATACAAGGGCTGGATGATGTCACATATCTTGGTGTGATTCTAAAATTTCATTTCTGCTATTTGGTAAAACCAGCTGTTATACTCAACAGAACAGATTAACATATGTTGTGCCTTAATATCCAAATGCACATGATTCAGGGAGATTGCTACCAGGTTCCCTCTGATCATTTTTCTTTGATTTGATAACCTTTCTTGATGCAATTTTAAAAAATGTTTTCCCCTTTGGGTACTGCCTTTCTAAATATCCATGTTATAATCGCTGCCAGAGTGCGATGATTGTGCATGACAGAAAGGACCTTAAAGAAGATTATGCATAGCTCTCATCTTGCCCAGGGCACACAAATCAAAGTTCCCTCTGTAGACAAGACACAGTGAAATTGAAAGTAACTACACTTTATATGGAAATTAACTGCTTCTAGAATGCACAATAGCTAAGCATATATCAAACCAAAGACAATGTACATATGGAATATATTTCTACATTTAGACTGAGCCCCTCACTCTTTCTTCATATGTGTGTGTCTATATATATGTATGCCTGTGTACAAGTACATAAATACATATATATGTATATATTTCTCAGTGTTTTCTACTACATACACAAATTAAGTTTACTTTTTAAAGCATTATCTTATGTATAGTTGGTATAGTTAAAAGAATTCAGAAAATTTCCTTTTAAAATATTTCACTGAAACATTAAAAATAATTAGGGCCCGTAGCACTGATTGAAACACACTGTATTCCGAATGCCTTTTGTTGAAACAATCATTTTTAAAACTGTTTTATTTATTTTAATAAATTTTAAGATTTTTGAGACATGGCTTCTGTGGCCAAAGTTGGTCTCCATCTCATGACAATCTTTTCTGCCTAAATCTCTCAAGTGTTGGGATCACAAGCATGAGCTGCCATGTCCAGTCCTTTTTAATACCCCCTCCATCTTCCCTCTTTATTCAGACCTGAAAGACTATTCCTGTTTACTGTGCTATGGTATACGGCCATAGCTTTGCTCATTTTCACAGGGAGTCAGCATTTTTCTTAAGCACCTGATCCCTTGATCTATGCCTCATTTTTAAATCTTTCCTTAGATGGGTCCCCAAGAGGGTGGCCATGTTCATGGACATCTTTATTTTGGTTGAGAGCAGCAACAGAGAAAGACTCCAAACTCCCAGGGACCAGCAACTACAACATGCTTGGGCTTCAGGGAGAGGAGTCAGAGGGTGAGGCTATGTTTGAAGTATGCAACCTTGCATAGCCAGAGCCAGCAAGTTTGCAGATCTCCATTGTAACACCTCACCAAACATCCAACTTAAGCACACCTCTGTTTAATTCACTAGATTTGAAACATTTGCCTTTTACATTGTTTGAGAAAGAATACGAATCTTTACTTTCATGTGATTTTCCTCCTTGTCCCTGACCATGTACTTGGACACATGATCATTTGCTTTGTCTCCCATCTCAGGCTCACTCTTTCCCCTTTCCATCTCCAGCTAAAGCATCATGACCTTAACATGTGTAACCTGAACCTTCCCATGAGAGATGAGATCAGTCTAAAAGATACACAGGACTGCTTTGTGTCAGTCTCTGGATTAATTATGCTGTAACACTTTCTATTTCTTTGTCCACTCAACACTGCTTTAAACTTCCTGTCTCTTAGTTCACACTTAGTTCTGCCTGCTACAAATCACCTTCACATTTTACTTAATGAATTCTTCACAGTGATAGGTATCTGGGCTGCCTTCAATGTCCTGTTTTTAAAACAATGCTCCATAAACAGACTCATATATGTTCATTTATTGGCCAGTGGTTTTTCACCTCCTGTTTCATGTGTGTAGGAATGTATCTGCTGGGTATATATATTCCTAATTTTCTAAATATTATCAAGTTCCCAAAGTGGCTTAGTTGTATATTCTGACTGTAGTGACTAGGGGCTTCCATTTCTCTACATCTCTACTAATACTGGATACTTTGCCAATGTAGACTCTCAATATAGATCATGGTTTTAAAGTCTCTTTGAGCAGGTCAAGTTAGACTAGGTATTTATATCTGATCCAGGCCTGTGTAGATAGTAATCTATCTGGAATATAATGTCACCTAGAATATAATGTTTCCCACATGCTTTCAGTAGGGGCAATGAAAGGGGCAGTTTCCTTTCAATATGGTTTGTTGATAATGTATGACCAACCCTTTTCATTCTCCCTGTAAGTCTCCTTCACTCTCTTCTTCTTTGTGAGTCATTGGTAATTGTTCTGTTTTATGACTTTCAATTGCTTTGCTAAAGTGATGATATAAATCTATTGTGCTGGGTTACTTTGGACCAGTTCTACTCATTGACTAAAAGCTGCAGTTTAGCCCTCATCAGACACCTTGATGAATTCACCTTCAGATCCTCAACTTCTCTCTCTGCACAGGGACCCTGTGATTTCCCCGTCAGGCAAGATGTTTTCTGTCTGTGTGCCTCCCTTGGTTGTTTCTGAAACAGAGAATTCCTCTTGTAGCATCCAGCTTACTTTCCAGCTGCCTCCTCCTGAAATCTCCTATGTCATTAAAGCTTTGACTTTATAGAAATCATTCCATGCTAGTCCAGCTGATATGCCCCTTGAGGATGCTCCTGTCTCTCTTCTGTGAGACTCTCTACCGTTTCCTGTACCTGGTCAGAGTTTTATCACCTCCTACCTGGCTGTCTCTCATTTAATATACGAAATCACATCATTTGGCATTTTAGTTCCAGAGCCTATGCCAGTACCTCAAATTAGTGAATACCAAACAAATGGTTTCTGAATGAGTGATTTAATGAGCTCTTTATTTTCAAAAGTAACAAATAAGGGTCTGGAGAAACTGGTATGACATTCCTGAGACTATAGGCAGCAGAGGAGTTAGAGACCCACTGACTTGTTTTCTACCAGCTTTCTGCACACTGGGGAGAGTCTCCTCTGTTTATCTGAATCTCTTCCTTTCTTCAGTGTGAAAAATTGAGAAGATATCTTTTTTAATGCCAGGGAACATCGTACCATACATTGTTGTATATGTGGGCTCTAAAACTTTACTTTGCACTTCCCCTACCAAAATTTCTGACTGTATAGAGTGGGACCATGAGCACTTGAGTATAAATTACATGAAGAGAGCCATTATGGATCCTCAGGCTAAGAACAGATGTTTCCTAAATTGAAGATTATATGTATTTGTTTTCTAAAGCCAACAAAAATGACCATCTTTTTATTTTACTCTTTTTCCTTCCATTTCTTGCCTATCAGAGATACAACAATCAAAGTCATTATTTCTATCAAGAGTCACTGCTGAAACCTCTAGAATACTGAACACGCTGTTATGAAAGTCTGTCCTTCTCGGTTTCAACAGACCTTGAAGTGTTTTGCAGAAATTCTCCACCTACTTCAGTTCTCTCCTTGACCTTGAGAGAGTATCATAGAGTTCCTACTACTGCTGAAAAAAAAAAAGAAACTGCTTCTTTACTTTTCCATCTACTACCAGAGTAGCTCTGTTGTAGCTAATGCTCTTACGACCATTAGCTCCAGGCAGTTTCCTTGACACTTTGGAACTAGGACAGACACATTTCAGAGGTGGGTGTGGACATGTACTAGCCTTCACAAGCCAAATCCAGAAACTGTTCTGTCATTTGCTGTTGGTGCCTTCTTGGTTTACACAGGATTATGTAGCTCCCTACAGGTCCGAGAATGGAGTTCATTTACATTAGCAGGGATAATCATTATCTATGGAAATTGAGGACACTGATATGCACCTGACTATACAAATCTGGCAATACAAGTTGAGATTTCTGATCTTTAACTAGTATCCTGTCATCAGGAAAACAATTTCCCACCAGTCAATTGATGACATACAGGCTGGGAGCATCCATGTTTATAAACCATCAGAGAATCATAATGTTTGTGCACATCAGAAGCAGACTAGGAAATGATTTATGATCTAATTTCTGTGTATCCATTGAAAACAAAGCAATGCTCTTTCTAAATAATGTTTTGGAAGCTTGGTGGGAAGAGTCAAAATCTTAGGAAGCAGGAAGTAGGGGTAGCAGTGGGACATACAGCTCATTGTTGCTAACCATTCTGGCTACTTTCATGTCCACTTGAAACAAGCTAGAGTCATTTTGAAAGAAGGACTCTTAATTGAAAAAAATACCCCAACCAGATCGGTCTGTAGGCAACCATGTGGACGTTTTCTTGATTGATGATTGATGTGGGAGGGCCAGCTCACTCTAGGAGGTATGACCAACAGACAGGAGGTAGGGGTGATATAAGAAAAGCTGAACAAGCAAGGGGTAACAAGTCAGTAAGCAACATCCTCTATGGTCTCTGCATTAGCTGCTGTCTCCAGATTCCTGCCCTGAGTTCCTACCCTGACTTCCTTCAATGAAGGACTGTGGTATGAAACTGTGAGCTTGAAACAAGCCCTTTTCTCTCCAGGTTGCTTATGGTCATGGTGTTTTATCCCAGAAATAGAAACTCTAAGACTGAAATTGGTGTATTGTGACAGTCCTGACCATGTTTGGGAGAGAATAGTGGAATGTCTTTATAATTTTGTCTGGAGAAGCCATTGAGTGTTCAAAACTTCATGAGTTGCCATGGGAACATTGAAGATAATGCTGAGAAGAGTGTAGATAATGGAGGCCTAACTTGTGATGTTCCAGGGGAAGTTCAAGAATCCCTTAAGGACCCTATTGGGGATGTTGATATTTTGAGGAGCCTGGAAGTAGTGACACATACCTTTAATCCCAGCATTCAGGAGGCTGTGACATGTTGTCTTATTGCTTTGAGGAGACACCATGGCCAGGGCAATTCTTATAAAGGAAAACATTTAATTGGGGCTGGCTTACAGTTTCAGAGGTTTAGTTCATCATAGTGGGAAGCACGGCAGTGTCCAGGCGGACTTGGTGCTGGAGGAGGTGAGAATTCTACATCTTGATCCAATGTCATCCAGGATCATACTAATTTCACACAGGGCATAGCCTGAGCATAGAGACATCAAAGCCCATCTATACAGTGGCACACTTCCTCCAACAAGATCACACCTCCTCCAATAAGACCATCTCTCCTAATAGTGCCACTCCCTATGGCCAAGCATTCAAACACATGAATCTATAGGGGCCAAATCTATCCAAACCAATACACAGGTAGATCTCTGAGTTGGAAGCCAACCTGGTCTACAGAGTTCCATAATTTCAGTTCATCCAGAGTTACATAGAAAATCCTTGTCTCAAAAAAACAAAACCAAACAAGAATAACTGAGTCGAAACGTCTGTTTTACTAGGACAATTGGTATTGGTCAGTTAGGGCTGAATAATCAGCTCTGATTAGTAAGAGACCAGCATCATTGAGGTAAATGGTGAAGTGTTTCCTCAGACTCAGCACACAAAAGCTGTGGATCAGATAGGGCCAAGGCTGAAGGCCTCATGCTACCGAGGAGGCTTGGCACATGAGAGGCCAGGAAAGACCATTAGCGAAGGTGCAGCCTTTGTTGAAGTGGATATGCCAGTATTGAAGGAGTCATGAGAAGAGGATGAAACTGGTGCCATTTGCAGGGCTAGCATTCTTGAATTTCTTCAAGAGAGGCTATTGGAGAAGGCGCAGCCACTTTGCAGTGGAAAGCCCAGTATCACAGGACAGTACCAAGGACAGCAGTAGGTATGGAATGGAGCAGGCCTAAGCCATCAAGACAAGCTATGTAGAGGTAGAAAAGTAAGACTTCAAATCCTTTGGAACTCAGAAGACAATGAGTGAATCCCAGACATAGGACATTGGGTTATTTCGATCTTTGGAGTTTGGTTTTTCTTGATTTAGATTGGTTCCACTGATCATCCTTACTGGAGTAATAAAGTATTTAACTTATTTCTGATTTTACAGGAATCCACAGTGAAGAGACATTGGAATTTTAGAGATACTTTGGGTAATTTCAGAGAGAATTTGAATATTTTATTTTGCTTTTAATGTTTTTAATTAAAATAGAATTAAATCTCATCCCGCGCCCTTTCCTCCTAGCCCCTCCCTTATGCCCTCCTTCAAACCCTTCCCCTACCCAGACTCACAAGCTGATAACCTCTTTTCTTTGATTTTATTACACACACAGATGTATGTATGCACATGCACATGCACACACATGCACATCCTACTGGGTCTATTTTTGTTGTTTGTGTGTATATGGTTTCAAGATTGACCACTCTTCACTGGATGACTAATGAAGAGGAGGCCTAAGCACAGAAGTTAATTTTCCTCTCAGAAGTTAACATTGCCTGTAATGCTTTGTTTAGAAATGGGATCTTGAAATTTTTCTTCTTCCATTAATATTGCTTTTGTCCCAGTCTTGTTTATGCAACCATTTTTAGGAGAGAATGTTTCACAGCAGACTTTCTGGTATTCTGGCTCTTAAAATCTTCCCACTCCCTCTTCTGTAATATTTTAAAGACACTGGATGTTTTAGAAAGACATTGGACTTTGAAACATATTTTGGATATTTTAAAGAGACTAAACTTTTAAAATATTGAAAAGTTGAAGACTGTGGTACTTTTAAAGCTATACTATGTTTATATTGTGATATTAATATAAGATCTTAGGCAAAAGAGTAAACAAAAAAGGGGTCATGGTCCTGGCTAGTCTTTTGTCAATTTGACACCAACTCAAGTCATTTTGGAAGAGGGATTCTTTGTTGAGAAAATGGTTCTACCAGACTGCCCAGTGGGAGGATTCATGTGAGAAGGCCCAGCACAATGTGGGAGGTGTCATCCCTGGGCATGTGGCCCTAGGTGCTATAAGAAAGCGGGCTGAGCAAACCATGGGGAGCAAGCCAGTAAGCAGCACTCCTCCATGGCCTCTGCATCTTCCTGCCTCCAGGTTCCTGCCTTGAGTTACTTACTGACTTCCTTTGATGACGGACTGTGGTGTATAATGGTAAGCTTGAAATAAACTCATTCTTCCCCAAGCTGCTTTTGGTCATAATGTTTTCTCACAGCAGTGGAAATCTAAACAGAGACACCAACTCTTGGTAAATCAGAACAAAATAACCTATCTGAAAGTGACTGTATTAGAATTTCCAGCAGCAAGGCATTGTGTTGCTTCATTGTGAAGCAACAGTCATGATTATCTCAAGATGGAAAGACACAGTCTGGAATCAACTTTTAAACACATTAATATATAATGTTATTTAAGTAATGATAGGGTTATAGATAACATGTCTATGAACTTATGTATATGAATTAACTATACTATAGAAATAACATATTTTAAAAAAAACTTTTCTCTCAACCCTAATGTAGGATAATTTGAGAAATATAAGACTCATTTTGGAAAAGTACTATTTGTAAAATTTTAGGCTTATTTATGGGAGAAATTAGCTTTATCTAAATAAAATATAAAGAGCTATTCAAAATTAACAAAATATTTTCTCAAGTTTATAAAAAGCTGCTTTGTTCATGGAAATATTTGGTAACCATTTACTATGTGCAATCAACATAATTGTTAATTTATTTTATAATTTCCTTTCTGTCATTCAAGATCTGTGTCTTACAAAGGAAGGAAATGATGGAGAAAGTGTTTCTTATCTAACCAGGCATTTGTTTTTTCTGTTTAATTGTAGTTTGAATCAATAAATGTAATATCTAACCTTCATTTTGATTTGAATATAGCTAGTTTTCCTGAATGTAAAATGATACATGTCTGCATATATGAGTTTTTTATATATGTATATAGATGATATACAGATACATAATAGATAGATGATGAATAGCTAGCTAGCTATTTATGATGCCATATGCTGGCCTCATAAAATGGATATTCTAAATTGAAACACATTTTAAAAGAGAAAGTTCATCCTTTTTTTTTTTTTTTTTTTGCTAAGGGAGAAGATGCAGACCTCTGCTGTATTAATCACAGGTTACTCCTCAGTAGAGACAGGTTTTGGAAGCACATTTTGTACAGAGGCCCATATATTGTGGACAGCTCACCACTGAAACCAGTACCACATCATAACTCTCTCCTTTTCAATCCTTAAAACAAAGAAATTCAGCATTCTCTTGGTAATATCTCCCTGAAGAAGAGCAAGTCAGAGTGTAGGGTGTACTGGGTACTGTACAGAAAGTAGCTGTGTCAGTTCTGCCATGCCAGCTCATGTACATTGGAGGGTTGTTAGATTCTGGTATTTTCATCAGGACTGACACCCTCGCAAGTAGGACAGAGCAGGCTTGGTTCCTCATACCTCTTCACAGGGAACTAAATAGGCAGTTACTCAGCCTTCAGTTCTACCATGAACCATGTGGAATCTTTTAATCTGAAGTCTGTCAGAATGTTCTACTTTTTCTTTCTCCTCCTCCTTGGATGATGACTGTGGGCCCCAGGTGCCAAGCTGTGGAACATAATTGTCTAGTGATAGTGACATCTGGTTTGTTGGCAAGCATCTTCCAGAGATTTTTTCCCAGTGAATAAATGGTAGCTTAGAGCTGGGTGATAACAGAGCTTTGTCTCCTAACGTGTTTCACCAGGTTTCTTTCAAATTCATAAGCTTATGCTAGGTATGAACCACGAAATAATGACCACCATGTTGCAAGTTGTCCTTCAGAAAATTTTGTTACCATAATTAGCTTGGCATTAATTATATCACTAACTGAAAAAACAAACAAACAAACAAACAAAAAAACCCACCAACCTTCCCTTCTATTTCCAAGGATGTAAAAGTAAGAACAATTAAAAAAAAAAACTCTTTAAAAGTTAAAAAATTATAATATCAACACTTAACTGCAAATTCAAAGTAGGCAGAGAGTGAGTTTGTGTAAATTTCCCTAAAAAGAAATGTTACAAAAGAATTGTGAATTTACATCCAACTCTTCTTTTATTTGAAAATTTTTTTTTGCATTTTCTATCTAAAACATATTGATGACATGTCTATTCATTATTACCCACATCTTGGCCTAAAACTACCAAAATTTCAAGAAAACTAATGAATATTTATGAAAGAGAGGAAGTAAACCAAGTTATTTAAAAATAAAATTCAAGGACTCTTTTCTTTAAGGGAGAGAAAGTTCAAAGTGGTAATTACTCCAGTTGCCAAAGGTTCACCCAGTCTGCCACAGGTAAGATAGCAAAACTGTAGTGCAAAGTACAATACTGACTGATATTCTCTATTTGCTAAAATGATATGTTCATTGTTTATTCTTTATTAAAGAATGAATAAATTATATAAAATTCAATCATACCATGAGTCATTATTTGCCAACAAATAATTTTTAAAAAGTTAAATTCAGAGAGTTAAAACATGCAATGTCCCAAGGTTTACCATTAATTCATCTATATATATGCATTTAGCTAAACCTTGCTAAATATGTATTGTACTTGCCCTGGAAAGCCTGGAAAGAAAATGAGATGGTTAGAAAGGTCAGTAGTTATCATTACTATTCTACAGCTTTTAGGCTAAACTCTACAGCATCAAGGATAAGTTTTAACATTCAAATCAAGCCGAGACCTAAACTGATGTAAGGCTGTAAGTAGAATGTGACCCCAAGAGCTAAGCAGATTATCATGGGAAGAAGTCCAGGGTGAAGGGAGAGAGCAGATAGTGAATTACAAGGAAAGAGATAGGTTGCAGTAGACAGCCTTGGTCAGGAGGCCGGGGAAGAAGACTATAAATGCACAGTGATACAAGAAGAGAGATGTTCAGCCTGGCAGCTCTCTGGGAACAGTGGAAAAGAGCAAAATCTAAAGGGACTGCAAGAGGAAGCTTGTGTCAGAAAATGCCAAGAAGGGCGAGCTAGCAGAACTTTGGAAATAGTAGTGGTGATGCTGGACTTGCCTGGCTCGGCTTCTCAGGGCTTCTCTGTGGCCTGAAGTCCTTTGCCCTGGTGTGTTTGGTTCTCTTACTCTGGCGTGTTACCTTCAGAGACTGATGTGCAGAGGTCCATCAGCTCTTCCCTTGGTAACTGTTTCTCTTGCATCCCTGTTGGGTGTCTAGCCTCTTCTGGGCACGGCTGCCTCGTTTGGGCTCTGTGGCTTCTCCTCCTATCTCTCAATCACCCCTTGTCTTGATCCTGGCCCTCCTTTTGCCCCAAGGGCACCATTTCTCTTGGCTTCATTTTCTTTCATGTAGCCATCACACCATCTTAACATTGCAGATGCTTTAATGAAGTCAGGGCCACACTTCACTCCTACACAGGCCTGCTAGAACGCCTCAGCTGGTGTCCCACTGGCCTCAAGCAGCAGTCTGACAAATAATTATCTTCTCACCACACCCTGTTCTCGTCTTGCATTCTTTAACTCTTCTGTTAGTCTTATGCTGCCTTCCTTATCATTGTCACCGGGCTCAAAATGACTGATTGCCTTGGATTTCTCCCAAAATTGTCAAATCAATTCTGCCTTTGCACTGACTATCATTGCCACAGACTCTGTCAAAGATTTTGTGATAACAGTCTTTGTCTTGTTCTCTCTGACTCCAGTATCTCCTGAGAATGCATGTGAACAGATACTGACAGGCTAAATGGTAATGTCCTAGCTTATGAAGGTAATATCCAGTTCCACTCAGCCAACTATTTATCTGGTGCCTAAAGTAGATAGATAGATAGATAGATGTTTGCCAAAATATTAAAAGGGATGAGGTAGTAGTGTTTTCAGAGGGTGGCGCTAATCTGAGTTCAGAGACAGAATAAAAAGTCTCAATTTTTAAGGGGTCTTTAAAGTATGAATAAAATTTCACAATACAACTCACTCTTCTCTATGCTAAAAATGAATAAATAGATTTTTTAAAAAAAGAAGCACTTTTTCAAGGAAGATTTCTGAATCTCCAATCTACCAATTTCATAGATATAAAGAATGAGGATTATCATTTATTTGTAGAAAATAAAAGTAGCAAAAACTCAATTGTAAAAGAAGGTAGTATAAATGTTAATGCTGACATTTGTTAAATAATGGGATATAATAAGATATTCTAATTGCTTATAGATTCTACTTCCTTGAACGTTTTTTTAAGAGTATGATTATTTACTGATAAAGTAAACATTAGATTCAGCACTCATCAAATTGTGCTAATAATGACTTTGTTCCTCCTGACCTACTTATACAAGTCTGTGCTATTTCCTCTAGTTTTCATCCTGGCATCTAGGCCTACCGGAATCTATGTGCAGTAGTGGGTTGCAAATGTTTCTATTTTCTTTGTTTATATTGGTAACCAGAAAAGGTTGTGGACAATGCTCAAAGGGAAGTAAATAACTTTAAGATTTTGTTCTACTGCTTTAAGATGTTGGTTCAAATAATTTTTTTGTGATTAGTTCTTTATTGAGATTATACATGTGCTTTCAGAAAACACCCGAGATCTACATCAAAGGCAAACTGTGGACTGCACAAGCGTAGACCAAGTGTTGCTTACAAGGCAATGGGGAGGTGTCTAAGCCAGTTAAGGAAGCAGCCTGTTAGCAGCTTTCTGGATAGCAAAAGTGATTATAGCCCTGCCTTCATCAAACAGCCTATGTGATTTCTCTCATGCTCTGACTCCCAGAAGCCTCCTGCAACACAAAGTGTTCTGTGGAGTAAGTCTGATGGATTTGTCATCAAGCAGTGACCAGCCAGTTCTACTTCCTTATTGGGTACATGACTTTTGGCAAGTCAAACATCAGACCCTCAGTGTCCTCATTTAAAAATAGAAATAATAACAGGTTCCCAGTTCTCAGAAATTTGAAAATCTCAGATCATGACAAAGAGCATGATAACTGAAATCTAAAATGCTTTAAATTTAGAAAGGTGTTCATAGAATCAAAAGTTAGAACATAACTACATAACTACAGAGACTGCTCAAAGGAAACTAAGGTGTTAAGCTGTAGAGTTGTGTGGGACACTAACCACTCTATAGCATCTACATGTAGAGGATTAGGTGTCAGTTCTGCTTCTGCTTCTGTTCTTTGCACCTTGAGAAAGAGACAAGGAGGCTAAGATGATAGCTGCATTTTCTCCCTGTGTCCACTGCGTGATCAGAAGGAACTGCTGCTTCTTGGGAATCTGTGCTCAACTACCTACCTCTCACCCAGCATATGTCAGCATGGAGTTCATAGTTCTCCATTCAACTTACCCAGACAGCTATCCATATCCATATCCATAGGTGGGTTCTTCACCTATACTTTCAAGTATAGGAAAACCATTATGTCTACACTGAATTTGAATGGACTTTTCTCTGTAATTAGTCTCCAAACAATACAAAACAACTATTGCTATTGCATTGGGTGGTATAAGGAATCTGGGATGCTTTACTGCCTATGGGAGGCTGTGTGCAATATGTGTTAACACAACACCATCTCACACAGGGAGTCTCTGCACTTTGATGTCCTGGGACAGTTGTCTGGGATGGTCCATGTAAGTACTGAGCAATGACCAGGCCTCCTGCTCAGGTTGTAGTGTACCTGTGAACATAGATCACCAGGAAGGGAAAAACTTGTAATGAAACCCATCTCTTCCTGCTGTGTCAATGGTCACTCTTTTGTTTCATAAGAAGATATAGTCGTTTAGGGAATGTATCCAAGAAACTCTGGGTCCTGTGGGGAAGGTACAATGGAAAGCCATGGGAAGGCATGAAATATTTCTTCTCTTCATAAACAGCAGAATAGAAAACCTTGCTCTATAGTAGACTGTACAGACACCCAAACTGGTGTTTCTGATGGAAGCGTGAATTAGAAGTACTCAATAAGAGTCCTTCATTACAAATTGAGGAATATTTTGGCTTTTTGATAGGACAGTCAAATGAAAGGGACATTTGTTAATTTCAGTTATTCTGGCTCAATTCAAAAGTTCCATTTTGGTGGCTACAGTGGGATCAGATGAAGTTCTAGGATGTAATAAAATGAGTTTGTCTCCAAAGACAACTCTGTGACTACTTTGAGGCACAGAAGGGTCCATGAAGAATCTGTGTGTTTAGGTACATCTGGATCAATATTTGGATCTTGAATTGTATTCTAACAATAGGTAAATGGGACAATCTTTAAATCTCCACCTTCCAAAGTTGTTATGGGTAGCTATCTGTATCTGTGTAGTTTGTGTCCTGAACAAAAGGTTCTCATTGGTTGTCATTGACATTGAAATACAGTAAGCACGTTTGCTAAAGGCTGGTTTGGTGGGATATTTATGCTACAGTGCAGCATATTTGAGCTATCACGTGTTACTAGGTGCCATATTTATTCACCACTAGCCAGGATAAAAAGATAATCTCAGGTAGGGACTGTTCCAAGGAAGTTAGCACAACTGTTCTATTAGTCTTCGTTTATTCTACATAAAATTGACATTTTAATATTTTTTTGCAGGAGAATGTGGGCATACATACTTGTTTGAGTATTAAGGACTACCATACATCTTAACCAGACCTAGTAATGGCAACAGAAAGGGATTCAACCTGCTCTGAGTACTCCATAAGCTCTTATGGTAGCGTATTGATTCTCATAGCCCAGGACATACTTCCTTTTATTTAGCCTCATAGCTCTGTGAAGACAGCTATTTCTACATCTGATGCGTGAGCTGGGGAGGTGGATGACTAATAGCATTTGCCAGGAGATTTCCTGCTAGATTCCAGCCATGCTTTCCGCTCTGTGAGTCCAGGCTTGTTCTACGTCACTCATAAAAGGAAGAGCAAAGCCAATAGAAAGCAGACTCTCAGCAACTTATCAAAACTAAGGATGAACTTAGTCCACCAAAGACAGGCTCACTTTAACATACAACATTTGATGAATTTTGAATGGAATGTCTCAAAGGGATTTCTCACAAACCTGCTATCACCTTCAAGGTCCACAGGCTCCTTTGTGGAAATTGCCCTACTTTGCCTCTAAGTATTTGTTGCTGATGACTTGATTAGTGCTCCTCCCACTAGAATGAATCTGTCCAGGCTAGTAATATAATTCTGCATCTCTGATACCATTTCTCTGGCCTGGCACAGAGACCCAATGTTTGCTGAATAAAAACAGCAAATAAAGAAGTTAATGGATCATTAGGCTAAAGAAATTAAAATATTGATTTAGAATGTTTTACAAAGATATGCCAATCAGTCACATGCATAGAACTAAAGGGAAACCAAGGAAAGGGAAATCGAAATGTTCAATTTAAAATAACCATTATCCAATTTGTGATTTGCTTTAGTCGTCTATATGGGTTTTATTAGATTTAATTAATTAATTAGTTTGGGGGGGGTACCCTTGAAGGCTTGAAAAAGACATCCATTCCCTGGAGCTGGAGTCAAGGGCAATTATGACCTGATCAACATGGGTGTCAGGATCTGAACTTGGGTCTTCTGAAAGAGTAGCAAGCATTCCAAACTGCTGAGCCATCTTTGCAGCACCCCATCCATTCAATTTTGTGATTATGAGACACAATCTGTTTAAGAACTGTACTCTCTAATAACTATGCTTTGCTAGTGGGAAAGGCTTTCTACTGAACTGCTGTAGATCAGACCTAGCTGCTTCCTATCCTGCCGACCCCCCATTTTTCCACCCATTCTCTCTCTATTCCTTTTTCTCCCCTTTCACTTAGCCACTCTTTCATCCTCCTGTCGTCTTCTCAGCTGTCTCTTCATCCAGCCGTTCATCTTCCCTTCCATGCCTTTCTCCACCTAATCTAGTCATTCTGGTTTTCTTCTTCTGTAGTAAGGGTTAATTGACTGTTGATAAGCAGTGGGTGTGTATAAAACAGCCCTGGATATCAAACCAGCATCTAAATGTGTCACTTCAGGAAAGATGCAGAGTGATTATGTCACTTATAATTATATTATATTTTATTATACTTTATTAATAAAATTATATTTTATTATAATTATAATTATTAAATTATAACCTAGCAGCCACCTAGTTAACTGAGCACACTGCAGTTCAGAACGAGAAATAACAGCTGTCATAATTGAGCTTTGCTTAATCAAACTTTCTGTTTACCCTTCGTACTGGTAGTATAAATTATGGAAATGGTCATTTCCATTTCTGAAAGTACATGAAATCCACCCTGGTTGTCCTCATGAAAGACTTTCATTATTAATTTTAGAGATTCTATCCACTGCCGCAGTGTCCAGGAAGCATGCTGATTTTCATTACTAAGTTCATATACAGAAGTAATTCCTTCCTTTTGTATTGTGCTTTATAGCTTCCCAGTCGCTTTTTAAAAATCCACCATTCTTAGTTCTCAATTAATGGCTAAGCGTTGTATTTTGCATATGTTCCGTGGCAGTTCTTAGATTCAGGTAAGCCTTCCTCCCCTGGGACGTGCCCGGGTGCTGTTTTCATTAACTTCCTCTGGTGTTTGTTTGGACGTTCAGATGATGATGAAGTGGATGTTGTTCTCATTATTCTTGCCTCGGGATGTGGTAGATCACCATCTGCAGATGCCATGTAAGCGATCATCTTGGCACTGACCCACGTACCACCTTTGTAGTCATGGGTATTCCATCTGAGAGGTGCCATCTGGTTTTCACTCAAGTCAGGGGAAGTGTGGGGCTCTGGGCCTCACTGCGGAGACGCATGTACAGAGAAAACAAAAACCTGAACATCCTTTTCTCTCCTGCTAGAGACAAAGCATCAGCTGTCATGTTCTTTGTATCAGGTTCCCTCCTACCTCACCCCTTCATTGACGCAGCTCTGTTTCACAAGACATCTTATAGAACCCTCGGAACGCTGCTGTGGAGTCCGGCTGGGGGTGGGCGTGAGGAAATACGGTGCTCCAACTGCGGAGCTAAACTCTCCTTCGATCTAGCCCACTGTAAAGATCACAACTACTAGGATTCCAGATGCAGAGCCTTTCTAAGTTACTCTTTATGTGCCGCAGGTTTTATCCAGAAATCTTTACAAAACAGTGCAAAGAACTCTGCCACTATGCCGTCCACTTGTAGGTGCATTTGTCTTACATAGTTTCAACCTGAACAATTTGGGAGAGAGGTGGGTTGGTTTTTTTTTTTTTTTTTTTTTCCAAAATTGTGCATCGTATACCTGTAAGTGCAAGTGTGTGTTTTCTAAGTTCAAGGCATTCACTTGCAAGTATAATTATTCAGTTCAGAAGGTGATACATTGATTTAATGCTATAATCTTAGATAATTTATGACTTAAAACCAGCGGTTCTCAACCTGTGGGTCGCGGCCCCTTTAGGGGGGACTCAAATGACCTTTCATAGGGGTCACCTAAGGCCATCAGAAAACATGGATATTTACATCACAATTTGCAACAGTTACAAATTTACAGTAATGAAGTGGCAACAAAAATAATTTTCTGGTTCAGGGTCACCACAACATGAGGAGCTGTATTAAGTGGCACAACATTAGGAAGATTGAGAACCACTGCCAAAAACCATCAGAGAATCTTGTTTTTGCAGTGGATAACAATCAACACAGATACCCACAACTGGTCTAGATGCAGACTAAGAGATGGGAGAATGCTTAGCCATAAATGGGAGGTGTATCATATTCTCTTCTGCCGAGAGAGACTCAGAGATCATCTAGAAAGAGCAGATGGGAAGACTGTAGGAATCAGAAAAGGTGGCGAATGGCTATAGCAAAACTGTCTTCTGGAGACAAGAGGAAGTTACACACAGACTGAGTGTTTATTACTGTGCACGATACTCGTGCAAGCTCAAGCCAGATAAAACCTCATCATGCAGGGACAGGTAGCATGAACTCCATCTCTAGCTGAGGAGCTATTAGCAATTGGTAGCTGCTGGGAGAGAGAGAGAGAGAGAGTAAGTTTTATTTAATGATGGAGTTCCTGGCAGGTGAATCATTCTCCAGCGGATGGCCACGTAACCAGGAGGATATGGACAGTACAAATGAGACTTGATTTTTGGTTGTGTTTTTTTGTTTGTTTGTTTTTTTTTTTTTAAAAGGACACATGGTTGGGTGAGTCGAAAAGGGGTGTGTGGATCTGGGAGTTAGAGAGTGGGGTCTGATCAAAACACTACGTAATTTTTCAAAATTTACTAAAAATATTTTCAATTGATGCCGATGTTACAAAACTTTGCCACCTTGTGTCTGACCTTAGTGAAGATGATGAAAACTTTTAAAAGGCAGCTCATCTTCTCATATGGTCAATTCAGTGGAAACAGTAAGTTTTGAGTGCTCACCTTAGACCAGTTTGTAGCATAAAATAAACGAAGCAGAAAGAAAACAAGGGTGCTTGCTAGGTCTCTGGCTCAGTTGTTTGGCCTACCTAAGGCATCAGAGATTTGGACACATCCCCGATCCCCGCCCGTCCCCGCCTTCTCTCTGGAGCCGTAGACATCCTCCCTGGGCTGGGAGGTACCAGAGCGTAAACCTGCTATTTTGTTTCTTTTCTCACCTTGCCCCCCTGTTTTTATTGCCAGCAGCTACTTAAGCAAGATGGCTTTGTCTTCAAAATCGTTTCTTATTAAGCCACTCTTATTGATCAGACTTCCAGATGGTAGGATTTCAGGTGAACCACATGCACTCTCAACTTTTTAGAATCTCACCATTGATTTTTTTTTTGGTAGGTCCTTGAAAGACAATGTGTAGAAATAAGGATTATCTCAACAGACATTTTTTTTTTTTGGATCAGTAGATATCTTTTCTAATTGGTTGATCAGTCCCAAAACGGGGAGCTAGAACATTGAAGAAAGCCTCTGAGAAGCGCATACTCATTTCCCCAATTCCTGTCTCCTTCTGAATCTTCATTATTTAATGCATTCAGTTTATAATGTCTGTCCGTTTCCACCATTAATTTATTTCTTGCTCACTAATTTATCCAAAGGTCTCGAAACCACAGAGCATAATGATTCAGCCCAAATGTTATCTCTTTTGTTTATTTTGCACTAATAATAGTCTATTATTTGTAAACAAAATTTTCCTGTAAAATACATTTTAATAAAAAAAATGGTGAAACATTGAGATAAAACACCCCAGTTGGCAGCATAATTAGTTGGTCAACTGGTTTTTTTATCACATAAATTACTTTTCTGTCAAGTGACAACAAATGTAATTTGAACTAAGATTAATTACATAATAATTATGCTTAACATAATTGGTTAAATAGAGGAATTTCTTATGAAATGGTATATTTTTAATTTATACAAATAAGACCAGATGGTGAAGAGCTAGTTTTAATTAAATTAGGTTTTATAATTATAGATGATTAATTTTAGATTTGACTGAGATTAGAAAGAATGTATTAAGGGAATTACTTTTGAGTTTTTCAACAGGATGATAACATATTATGATACTTACAAGCTCTGATACCTGGGATCAAATTAATAATATCCTAATTCCACTTTCACAAGTAAAGAGGTTGCGAAGGAAAATGGCAAATGACTTTCTTTGGAGATGTTTAAGATCCAGTCAAATCCTGCACGTGTAAAAGCCAGTTAGTTGCTTTGCTTCCGAGAGATGGGCAAGTGGGAGCATCGAGTGGCTTACTGAAGGTATGTCTAATTCTTAAATGTGGTGACTAAGCCATTGTCATGGCACATTCCATGTATCAAAACGTAAAATTACTTTTGAAAACTGCATCAGGATCTCACAAAATCAAATGTTGTAGTGGGCAACTTTCCCTTCATTTTCTTTTTTCTTCAGGAGATATTTTCATTTGGCTTGTCATGTCAACCATGGAGCAGAAGTGTGAGCATTGCTTCTCATCACAGGAGCCATGGGTCACTCCCCCAAGAAAGAGTCTGGATCTAAAAGAAGAAAGGATGAGCAGGAGTCCTTACTACCCAGAGGTTTTCAGTTGTGTCCTCCTCTTCATTTACACAGTCACTGGATGTTTTCCACTTGCATAGCTTTTCATTGCTGATCGATCTTATTAAGAATCTGCTTTTGGAGGAAGACAAAAACAAGGGAGCTCAAGTGTTGTAGTGTGATTGTCTCTCGATGATTTGAGCAACATTTCTCTGCTGCTTCTGCCCTTTCCTCTAACAGATTCACAGAGCTTAAGCCTAGCCCTAAACTGATCTGTTGATTAAGTGGTCAGAATCTTCAAATGGCCCAGACTCTAACAGTGGTAGAGTCAAGGCCTTCAGATGAAACTTTACTTATGAAGACACAGCATGTGCTCCTGAGCATGAGGAGATGAGGGGAATGTGATTTAGGAAGATGCTCACCATAGAAGATGGGGAACAAGATCCTGATCCATTGACCATAGGACTAATCTTAGTTGTGTTGTGGCCATAATTCAGCTTTAAGACTATACTAGTGGTATGTCTCTCTCTCTCTCCTCCATCTCTCTCTCTCTCTCTCTCTCTCTCTCTCTCTCTCTCTCTCCTTCTCTCCTTTTTCTCTCACACTCTTTCTGTCTCTCTCTACCTTTTTGTCTCTGTTTGTCTGACTCTTTCTCTAGGACTGTGTGTGGTTTTGTGTGTGTGTGTGTGTGTGTGTGTGTGTGTGTGTGTGTGTGTGATTTGAATCCTGGGTCTTGCATATACTAGGGAAGTATACAAGCTACATCGCCAGTCATATAAATACTATTTTCAACTAATATGAGATAATTTGCCTAAAGCCAGTTAGGATAGCCTTTCTGTTTTGAGGAAGATTTACTAAACTTGCCACATCTCACATCAGAATAATGCTTTCACAAACATAAAATCAGGACAGCAGTTGAGTTATACAAACAATATTAATGATATTTTATCACATAAGTCATACATAAATATTGCAAAAGTCATAAACTAGGAAGGAGAAGGAGAAACAATGAGTTTCTAGCAGTACCGTTCAAATACATCCCCAGGGCACTGGTTTTTATTTTCAAAACTAAAAGGTAGTTATGTATACGAACTTTTAAACTTTTCCCTCCACCCCTCTCCGTGCTTTCCCTAGTGACTGTGTAACCCAGTCTGGGCTTGAACTTACAACCCTCTTGCCTCATCTTCCTCAGCAGTGAGATTAAAGGCACGATTTATACATAGTATTTGTTAGATGTCTTTTTTTCATTGACCATGTACTGTGGCTGCTTTTCAGTGTTTATATACCTCACAATAGTCGCCTTCATGGAAAGAGGCACAGAATTTCAGAAGACAACCTTGGCTTTATTTATAGTCCTATTCTTATTTTTATATATTAACAATTGTATTTTAATTTGTTTTATCCTTTTAAGCGTCCCTTGTCCATTGTTGGTGGGCTTTGCCTACGGAAGAGGGGCTTTTTCCTAGAATTAGCAGTATTCATGAAGTGAGTGAATCTACATTCCAATTCTTTTGTACTGTATTCATCTATTTTTGTATACTTTTGTCACTGAGTGATCATCATGTGTTTTTATATAGGAAAATTTTAATTACTTACATCCTGGTGACAAAAATAAAATATAGCTTAATTCAACGAGTAGACTACTAAAACCACAAGGACTAATAGATTAGTATTGAAAATTGATCTTAGTAAGTGGTTCAAAACCTTGACTACTTCTTACAAGCACCTGGAAAGTTTTCTAAAATCCTGTTCCCCAGGCATAACCATGATCCAGGAAGCACACAATTGCTGGTAAAGGTCAGGTTCTGACAGGTATTGCCAAAGTCACTAGGTAGTTACCATGTATTCTGGGACAGCTAGTTCCACATTGAGTTATTTTCTTCTGAACTTTTACATATTACACTGATGGATTGATCTGAATAGCAATTATCAGATAGAAAAAAGGAGTCCATTAAAGATACTGCCCCTGACACAGGGAAGTAAGTAGCTGGCTCTGAAATCCAGTGTCTAAAGTCTTACCTGGCAAAAAAGAACAAGCTGTGCTCCTGATTTTGTCAATGGTAACAATAGCAGTTGGCTCTGTGGTCACTGAGTCACTGAATGCTCACATCATAAGACTGGCACTATGATCTTATCCAAGTGCACACACACAAGAGAAAAGTCTTGGAATGCAGCTCCTGGTTGGCTGTTCAATCTCAGCCTCTGCATGCTGCTACCTCCAGGAATGTAATTAGTGTCTCTGTGCTTGAGCATGTGAAATGTGCGTGCACACAATAGAGCTATACATCTATAGGCAGGGAAGGACTAGAACATACAATTTCAAGTCAAATGACTTACAAAGCTTGCATTCTTCAAAGTGAAATAGCAGTGGTCCTCAATGAGAGGTGATTGATGCTACCATTGTCAGGATTGTTGGCCAGTTTGAAAACACTTTGGAGGTGTTACACTGGGAAGGAAAGGAGTACAAGTAACATGCCATAATTGGAGGCTAAGGAGGTAATACATCCTGCAATGGACAAGGCAGCTCCTGCAACAAAAGTTACAGCATTTGGCTTTCACGTCAGTAGTATTGAGGCCAATATGTCCCCTGGTCAATGTTGGCCATTTGACAATTCAGACATGGAGGCAATAATGGAAAAAATGAACAATTTACTAAGGCATAAGGTAAATCTGTGGACTTCAATCCAAATTGGAAAAAGTAGAGCTGTCTTTATTGTGCTATAAGGAGGTGGCCTGTGGGTATAAAATGTTAGCCACATTTTGTAAAGTGCACTTCTTAATTTTTGCCCCAAGACTTTACGATGAGGTAAAGGACTATGGATTGTGATAGACTAAGTATGTGTGTGTGTGTGTGTGTGTGTGTGTGTGTGTGTGTAAGAGAGACTGAAACAGAGATAGAGAAAGACAGACAGAGAGTGAGGGGGGAGAGAGATATGCTTACAGTCCGGTGCTCTTAGGAAGAAAACAGGAAATGACAGTGATGTTAAAGACTGGGACAAACACCTTTAAAGGCTTTGGGATCACTAGAACCACATGGATGGATGTGCACCTTTGAAATCTGAATGAGAGGAAGCCATATACCATTCCCAGGAACCTGGAACACATTGCACAAATCTCTCAGGTATTTGCTCTAGCCAAGCTGCCCATGAATCTTTAACAACAGTGAACATTTCAATTTCTACTTCCTGTGGTCTTCAGCAACAGTGAGGAGACAAGAGCTGTAATGAACAGGTAACACATTGTCATGGACTTCCATAGTTCAGACAATTTAAAAGCCAGTGAAATGAATAAAAGGTACATCAAAGCATGCTTTTTTTTGATCTGGAGGAATGGAAGTTGCCTAACACCTAGCCCGAAGACTGCGAAAAGACAGCACTAAGTGACAGACTTCATTTGCAAGTTTATGATCACCTTTAGGTGCCCATTACAGACCTCAAGACAGCCTTCTTAAATTGCATTTCCATTACAGGTTTCTTGGAGAAGCTCTCAGGCTGGGACACAGGCAGATGGCTGGCCCATCCTTGCTTCAGATCCATGTCCCTTTTGTATCTGCCTCACTCAGAAAAGCTCATTGTCCATTAGGCAGCTTTTTTTTTCCCATTAATTAATTAATTTATACATTTTATTTTTTTCTTTTTGATACTTTATTTACATTTCAAATGTTTCCCCTTTTCCAGATCTCCCCTTTGGAATCCCCCTATCCTCTCCCCCTTCCCCTGCATTAGGCAGCTCTTAATTCACGTCTAATTCTTCACCTGCCTTTTTGTGTGCGGAGAGAGATGCTCTCCCCAGGCCAATCTTTCAGCCACATCAGCTATGTAAATCAGCACATCCTCTTGGATTGATTTTCTTTGTGAGCCAGGAGCCATTTGCGGTATTTCTGCCTGGGAGTGTAATTTGAGCCGTTTCATTGTTGAGCTTTGCAGTGGCTGTTTTAATTTCCATGCAGTAGCTACTCTTTCTCTTTTGCACCCTGTATCTCAGCCTTTCTAAGGAGAATTGATTCTGCATTTGGTAATAGCCTCACTTACGGAACACCCTGGTGCGCTCAGATGCCTGGTGCATCTGTATGAAATGTGTGTGCAGCATGACAGTTCTCAGCATTTCCGAGAGAGACACAATGGTCTAACACTGAAACAGAATTACCTGTCCGGTAAGGAAAAAAGGAGAAGACAGTGATCATTGCCTTTCTTGATAAAAACATAAAAATTAAAGCACAACAATGAGAGCACATTGCAAAGCATGCATGTCCCAAATATGGAAAAAAACATTTATGAACTAAAAATGGCAAGGTGCATAACATTTTATTCCTTTTAACATATTGAAAATTGTATATTGGTTAAAGAGTTTTTAAAAAATAAAAATGTAAATAATTTTTCTATAAACATTCTCAAAATCCCAAATAAAAATAATTAAAGCATTATAGCTTGTTAGAACTCTCCGATAGCCTTTTTTTTTCTTTACCCAGGAATCACACATTGGAGACTATCATACAAAAATATGTTTTTAGACATTGATCTACAATTTTTTACTTGCTTAATAATAAATCTAAAGTGAGTGTCCTACAAATTTAAATCACTGTATTTATAGTATACTTAATAAATTAGTGTATACTTTGAGCATCTTTCATCAGACCCACTTATTCCATGTTTGAAAACAGAAAGATTAAAAGTGTCATTTGTTGGAAAATAAACTTATCAAGTATTAAAACTAATTATAAATTTTTAATAGATTTACTCAATTATTAAAAATAATCTAACCTTTGAAGTATTTCCTAAAATCAATGGAATGTTCAAGATGAGAAATTTAAAATAAAGATAATGTTGGTTGTGAGCAGAGATGTTAAGCCTCTACATTTAATGATGAATATTAATTTGAAAACAGAAATTCTTGTCTTTAAGTAATAATTACATAATCACATATGGAACTTATCAAATATGCAAGAATAAAAACTATAATTTTTTATTTAAAATAGAAGAAGTAAAGATGGTAAAAATTTAAAAATTCAGTCTGAAATTGTAAGAAAGATACAATTCAAAAGATTAGTTATGGTAAACTATAGAAGAGGGGTACATATTTCTATTAACACTGTGAACAAGACTTTTAAATTTTATTTTTATTATTTTTAAGTAAGTGTGTGTGTGTGTGCGCGCGCATGTGTGCGCACGCACTTGTGTTTGTATCTGTGTATGCAGCGGAGACCAGAGGAGCTGGAATTACGGATGGCTGTGAGCTTCCTGACTTGGATGTTAGGAGCTGAACTTGTATCCTCTAGAATGGCAATGCACTCTAAGCCATCTCTCTAGTTATTATTATTCCATGCAAGCATTGCAAGTGACTCAGTCACACCCAAGACTTCAAGGAGAGAGCTAATACTTTTTAAACCAGTCTGACAGCTGAGAAATGAGATTTTATTATGGTTTATTATTTATATTTTCTTGATCCTTAATGAGGATGGTTACCTTTTCCTATAGTGATCTGGTGTTCTGTGTTCCCCTTCTGTAAGAATATTTGCCCTTCTTACTATTTTTTAAAACTTTGGTTTTCTATATATTCATGGAAGTTCTTTATATGTTTGAATACTAGTCCTTTGTAACATGCACCAATTCAGAGGTGAGGTGTGTTGGCGAGTATTGCAATACTTGTTTGGTAAGCATCCAGAACTGCCTGGGACATGAAGAAAGACCAGGAATTGAATCTTTAAACTATGCCTCGTTCAGAAGGCGTCAGTCAACGACAGTGGATTAACATCCTAAAGATCTGTCTTCCATGTCATCTGCAGAAAATAGCTTATATAAGAAAGGGAAATGAAGGGAGCCAGTTCTTCCAAAGCTTGGCCTTGCTTTCCTGGTCTGGAGGGGCAGACCCTGAGGTTTATGGCACTGGGACTTTCATAACTCATCACCTTTTTGTAAGCAGGGGTGATGGTGTTTCCACACACCAAAGCCATGAGCCTGAAAACTTTATCCTGCATTTTCTCCTAAAGGTTTAAAAGTTCTGTCTTTTACACTGAAGTCCCTGATCCATTTGAAATCGACTTTCAGTGTGCTGTGAGGGAGAAATGTATTTTCATCTTTTTCTATTAATTAAGGAAGTTTTTCCAGCTCTCTTCTCCAAGGTGTCCAGCATGATCTCCTCATCTCTCTTCCACAGACAAGCCTTTCCCTATAGTGGTCAGATACTCTCTGTTCACTGTCACTGTCATCAACATTGTCTTTATTGTCTGTCCGTTGATTAATTTCCATCTCATCTGCTTCTCTTCTAGTATACATTTTTTTAAAAAAATCACATGTGAGATTTCATATTTTATAAAAATTAGCTCCTAGTCAGTAGGCATCTCTTTGTGCCCAGCAGTTTTAAAAATATAAAACCTAGGCTTTTGATTCATGGATATCAATTATTTCTGAGGATTCAGGGGTATTTTTAGCTTTTTCCTCTCCTACTGGTAGTGTTTGGTAGGGACTTAGTCTCCACAAAGTGGTGGCTGGATCATAATCACATTCAAGATTTGAAGACCAAGCATCCCTACTGTTCTGAGTGATGGACATGACCCACTGGCAGTGTTTGGTAGGGACTTAGTCTCCACAAAGTGGTGGCTGGATCATAATCACATTCAGATTTGAAGACCAAACATCCTCACTGTTCTGAGTGATGGGCATGATCTAAATGGGGCTGGTATTTGCATCGTTTATACTGTGGATCACCCAAAGTATCACCGACTGAAGGATGGCAGGTTGAGCAGTAATTACCAGGCTCCAGTGAGAGTACTCAGATGTTGTACCACATGAGTGGATGCTGAGGTTTGCTCATGCTGAAGTCCTGCTCAGTCTTCCATCCCCAACTGAGTAAATGGTGACATCATGTCTTCTTCCTGAAATGGCTAGTATCTCCTATCTTAGTCAATTTACCCTGTATTCACAGGTCAGAACATATCAGGATCTCAAAGACTCATCCTTTGAGATAGTACAAGTGTTGGAATTGTTCATAGCAAAAGCAGGCCTGGGAAGATCTGGCCAAAAGCTTCAGAAGCCTTAGGAGTTGGACCAGAGACTGTTAGCAGCCATTTATATTTAAGAGTAGGCCGTAGGTGTTCGGGGCAAGATGCCATGGATAGAAATCTTCTTCCTAGAAAATATGAGAACTAAGTCCCAAAGCTCACTATGGCTGCTTACCAACTCCTTGCCCTCAAATGAAAGGACAGCCATTTCTTCTAGGTCACATATTTTCTACACATAGGTTGCCCACATGAGATTCACAGTTGTGAAGTGTCTTGTTTTGTTTTCTAAATGGCAAAGGACACAAGCCTTGGGGCAGCTTACTTAGTTCAGCTGCTGAGCAGGAAATGACTACAGTGACCCAACTCTTTCTAATCTCACCATCTGCACTTGAGTGCTGACCCAGAATCTATGCTGTTCACATTCTTTCCTTGTGTATTTATCAACATTAAGGACATCTCCTCTGCACTAAACACTGTGCTAAAGGAAGATAAACCATGATTTGGGAAATCAGAACAAATACACACTAGCCACATACATACTCAGTGTACAGGTCTTTGAAAGAACAAAGGCATTTTTATGTGACAAGCACTCTTGCAGAGCCACCTGAACACATGTGAAGTAGAAACGATCTCTTGGCTCTGTGGGATACAATTTATAAAAGGTTGTTTGATTGACTTTATAAAACCCAGTGCTTCACCCAAAAGGATCCCCCAGTCACAGATGTGCTTGGAAGCGCTAAGGTGAACAGATGAACCATAGAATCAGACAGCTTCATCTACTGCCTTGGAAACATCACAGAGAAACCCACCTCTCTGCCAAGTGCTTGAAAGCATCGTGAAGTCTAGCTAGCTGTGTTGTGCATGTAGTTATGTAGAAGCTTTGGAGAAGCACTCGTTCTTTCTCAGCACCGTATGCATGTTGGCATCCACCTTCCTTTATTTTCTTGTCTTTAATTACTTTAGGAAAAAGTACTCTTTCATTTGCAGAACCTAATGTGCTAGCGATGAGATGCTCCCACTCGTCTAAGACAAAGTTCTTGTCCATTTGAACAGGTTCAGTTTGAGATGCATGACATTTGATATTCAGCTTGGAATTAATAAATGTTAGGGCACAGTGTCCATGACTGAATATTTCCATAATGGATATTATGTCCTTTGGCTCAGCAATCATCTATAAATTAATATTAAACAATAATTTCCAGGCTGCTGAACACATGGTGAATGCTCATCCTTCATATTCTGGCTTAATATTCTTCTAGCTTTTTTCTACCCTTGAGATCCAGTAATGTGCCTCATGGGACAATAAAACAACCCAGGAATTGACACGGTGTGTTGAAGAGACAGATATTCACTGAGTAATTGCGTAGCTCACGTAGACCGCCGGAACCAGAATTTCACTTTGTTATTATGGCTTCTTTCAAACTACTGAAACAGTATTTCTAAGCCCTTCTCTGCTCTGTTCTTATCACTGTTCTCATCAGATGTTGACATTCTTGAAAAACTAATAACTAATTTTAACAGCAAAGTTATTACAAATTTGTGAAATAACTTTCTCTTGGAGTACATTGTCACAAGTGGAAAAGGAGCTCACCAGCTGTCCAACATTTATAGTGGTTTCAAAAACAAAGGCTGCACAGGCCAGGGCAGAGGATGCTGGCATCCCCATGCTGTCAGGTTGGTAATAGGATTCTTCCAGGGAGTCTGTCCTACACAGTTCTTTTTTCTCTTTCTAGCACCACTGTGGGCTTAGAGATAAACAGAGGACAGAGACTATTTAGGGGAAGAAGAGATGACTACAAAATATTAAAGGTGGATAAATGTATGCTACAGATAAAGGTTCCCTGATAATTTTTCTAGGACATATGTTAGTATTCCTTAACATAATTCATTGTGTAACACAAAATAGTTGGAATTATCCTATGGATCAATTGAAATTTAGAAAGGCAAATGTACAACTGTATAATGAAAATGCCTGTGAGTGGTTATATCAATCCAAGGCGACCTATGCTGAGGTAACAAATACCATGAGAAGGTCACAATTACTTCACCAAATAATCTTTAATCTAACTTGCAATTTAGAAGAAATACTTAGAGAGAGAGAGTTATGTGGTTTAATGCCTTTAGTCTCAGTCTTTAGTAATCAGGCTGAAACTGACTGATTACTGAGAATTCCAGGCCTGCCTGGGCTATGTTATGAGTTATTGGTTAAAGAAAAGCAAGAGTCTGTAGTGCAGAAAGCGAGGGTGGTGGGTGGTTGCTATCCTTGAGACAGAGGTGGCAGGCCCAGCAGTAGATACCAAGCTTCAATGAGTGTGCTCAGATGCTGTACCACAGTGAGTGGATGCTGAGGTTTGCTCATGGCAGTTCAGACTTCCAGCCCAACTGAGTAGATGGTGATATCATGCCTTCTTCCAGAAATGGCTAGTATCTCCTAAATTGGTCAATTTACCCACTATATTTAGGTCAGAACATGTCAGGATCTCAAATACTCATCTTCTGAGCGAGGACAAGTACTGGAATTACTCATACAAAGAGTAGGCATCCAGTCCTTCTTCCCAACTCCTTGCCCTCAAATGAAAAATCCCATAGCTGCCCTTTCTTCTACATCACACATTTTCTACACATAGGTTGCCCACACAAGAATCACAGTTGTGCAGTGTTTTCTTCCTAAAAGGCAAAGAACACAAGCCTTGAGACAGCTTACTTAGTTCCACAGAGCAGGAGATGGTTGCAATGACCCAACTGTTTAAAGTAACACCACCTGCACTTCAATGCTGACCCAGAGTCTGTGCTGGCTGATATGTACCCACTCTTTCCTTATGTATTTATCAACATTTAAGGACATCTTCTCCATGCTAAAAACTGTGCTAGCCTCCTGGTTTGGGGAGTTTTGTTTGTTTGTTTGTTTGGTTTTGGTTTGTGAATTGGGTTCAAACTATAATATTTTCCAAATGTGTTGCCCATCCTGTTGCTCTTTGATACTAACACCACTGTAAATTTTGCTAAAAGCAGGCAGTAACACCCAGACCATACCATGCTGCCATGAACTTCTCTCTCTTAGATAACTAGTCTACCGTTTTGAAACTTAAACTCTCACAAAGTCTCAGGGCATCAGTGTTGTGTTTTCTCAGATGCTGCTCAACATCCTCCACACAGTGGTCACAGTGCTGTGACTCCTGAGCCTTTGGCTGGCAGCATCCATACAGATTATATTCATAGTTTGAGCACTTTCCTCTATGTGGCTACATGTCAGTAAAAAGGTTTACAGTATCAAAAGAAACACATGTTCATGCAAGAAAGTCAAGGAATTGTGCATTTCTCTTCCTTGGAAGGAATTAACCATGTATCCAGGAATAAGATTCTAAAGGACAAATTAGAGAGTGTACCTAGTAATCCCTCCATTCTTTTAGGTGAAAAGGTTTATTTAAATCACTTGGCTTATCTAAGAGATCAATGAATTTAAGATTTCTGTTTTTAAAGGTTATTGTCTAATATCACTGGTTGAATATTTGGTAATGCTGGTCTACAACAATGGCTACCAAATACGATTACAATGCAACGAATTATTAACAATGCAATCTAATGCTGAATGTGCCCTGTGTGAATTTATATTAGAGATTTAAGAACCAAAAGGTATTTTAATTTTTAACAAATGCCATACCCAACTGAGAATAAGGCATTATACATTTTGACATTTTCTAAATTATTACTTTGTGTACTATTTTATGTGTTGGGCATTATATCAAGACAGGATTTAAATGTCAGCAAAACAACAGATATCTTCTATTAAGATAAAAATAGTTTTTACATGCTTGGAACCTTTTTTCTGAACAACCTCACCAAGTACAGCCAGTGTTCTCTGCCTTCTTCAGTGTCTGGAAAGCAGTTATCTGATCACAAGCATAGGAAGGGCTCTATACAATGTAGTCAGTCATCATCACCTTTTTTGTTGTTGTTGTTTTGTTTTTTACAGTGAATAAGCCTGATTAAAATAACATAAAGAACGGACAACATATATCTATCATGATATACACTATCATGGTATATATCATAGACAGTCTTGTATGGATCATAAAACCTAACAATAACCTAACAGCTATTTAATGTGTATTACTGGAGATATTTTCATCAATCCAAACCACTTTAAATGTTAAATATTTTAAATCTTAGCTAGTTTTGTAATTTCTGTGATCGATTTTTGTTTCTAAAATTAATATTTGAAAACATCAGGCTCAAGCATTCAACCCAAAAGAAACTCAGACCTAACCTTTGCACTAGTAACAAGCAAAGGCCTCTAACCCACCTGTCTGAAGTTCAACATTTCTTTTTTAGTTTCAGGGTTTGTTTTTTTTTTAAATACTTTTTCTGTATTTTGAGAAGAAGGAGGAGGAACCATGCAAAAGCAATGATTACTACATAGTATGGAAATCATGTATTACGTACCAAAGTACTCATTCATCCATACACTCATACATATGTTTTAAAAGGCCATGCCAATCATAATTTTCAGTACATAAGGTTAGGTACTAGCCTCAGGTCATGAGGGTTTGAGTTGGGTTGTACCAGGCAATAAGCCCTAGCTATTAATGACAGTCTCAGCCTGACAGGCCAGTCCACTAGCAGAAGCAATATGACTGTGTATCAAAACCACCCAGCCTACTTCCAGTCAAACCACAAAACATGGCGGTAACTTCCTGCTAGCTGCCCATGTATCTGTGTGTGCCTGTTTCCCAGCCACTCTAAGCATGCTCAACATTTGTCCCACAGAAAGCCTGAGGCCTCTTGCTGTTCCAGTATGACAGTCTTGTGGTCAGAAGACCCATTGGTTCTTGTGACCTTATTGGTGCTCTGTGTAAACCCAGTTTGACCTCAATCTTTTTTGCTCTCCTCCAAGGCTTCCTCATCCCTATTCCTCTGACCCCTCCTGTAACCTCTTCCTTTTAGACTTTCTGATCTTTAGGCTGAGAGGCTATGCCCCTTTTGATGATGACATCCACATCCAAGTTCTGCAGGACAGTGACTCAGCAGGCTTTGACTCTGATGTGCCCAAACCAGACCCCAGAAGCTCCAGAAGCCTCACTCCTCCGGATTACAAAGTCTTAGAGGTCCCAGGAGCCTCCTGCATTTCTACTGAGTGTATGGCTCCCCCAAGCCTTAGGAACCTGGGGACTCTCACCTCCCAGCTCTCATTTTGTTCTTTCCCAAAACCTAGGGTGCTCCTTGAGTGGGTTTAGGCAGAGATTTCATTTCTTTGGGGCTTATTTCAATCCTCTGAAAGTCAGAGTGAGATACAGAGTATCTATTAAGAATACCTTTATTTCTTTTGGGCCAACTATATTTTAAGGGACATGCAAAGGAAAAGGAACAATGACAAAATATAAACATAATAAACTGTATAGTTCCTGAAAATCAGCTCAGTCATTAATTTAAATTGTTCTAAATTATCTTGCCTTTAAGGAGGCTTTTATTTTCAATTAAATATATAACTATTTGTAATTACATTTGTAACTAAATTTAATTGCCATAGATGTAAGGCATGTTTGTACAATGTGACTTCAATCAATTTTCAATTATTTCTCTACAAAGGTTCATGAAATAAAGCAAGAGGGCTTTGGAGTTTCATATATAGATCTTGGCTTTTGTGAACTGGTAAGATAAGAAATATTTTTCTTTGAATAATTTTCAAATTATTAAAATAATGTGGGAGGGTTTTTTCTTCTGAAAACAGAATAGTTTCTGGTAAAACACATATGTAGACAGAGCCATTAAGCCATACTTTGTCTTCTCTGTTTAAGATTCTAATGAAATATTTCCTGCTGCTAAAAAAATCAGAGTATACACTGAATAGCTAAGCTCTCTCCATCAATGAATTAAAGACTCTCCTGTTACAATGTAAATGCAATAGCTTGCAGTGCTTTAAAATGCTGTGAGCAAAGACTGGAGGACTTTATACTACCTTGTTGTTTCTGTACTTAAGCACAGGAGCATTGAAAGGTGGGGAACTAAACTCCCAGAGTCCCAGAGTCACTTCCTGCAGAAGGGAGCAGGAGCTCAGCCCTGCATGTCAGCATCACTTCAGAATGTGCAGCGAGAGAAGCAAGGGCTGGGGCAGTGCTTTGGAAGGTCATGGTAGAGAGAAAAATACATAATAGGTGATCAAGCCCAGTTTGACTAGGAGTTTGGATGTTAGACTGGATCAGTTTGGAGATAGGATCTGTTTGGAGAAGAACTTTCTTCTTCCAGAAGCAGGAAGAGTCTCAAATGAAAGAAATGACCCTTGGACTATGAAGTAGAAAATGGAATGAAATAAAGGTCTACTGGACTGTCTCTCTGTCTCTGTGTGAGTGTCTGTCTCTGTGTCTCTGTCTTCATCTGGTAGGCAACCAAGAGTAATGACAATATCCCATATTGCTTTGGGAAACCTCTATCCAATAACTTGAGGAGAAATATCTCATACTTGGCCCAGGGTTTTTTTTGTTTGTTTGTTTTTGTTTTTAAAGTTTGAAACCTAAGGCTCCTCAGAGAAGCATAATCTCCTATTGTAGGTTATTTCTAAATAGTGTGTGTGTGTGTGTTCCACATGGCTTATTTGAACATCCTTAGTTACCACCACTACCTCTACATTCCTTTTTGACCCTCCCACCTCTCTCTGCACTTACAGAAGATCCGTTCCACGGTAGAAAAAAATTCTGTTTTACTCATCATTCAATCACTTAGGGACCCAGGTTGATAGATGTTCTAACATTTTCAATACATGAATTCTTAGTTATCGGATCAACATCTCCCTAGCAGATGGAGAAGGAAACAGTCACAGATCCTATTGGAGTATCAATGAATCTTTCCTTGTTCCTTCTCAGCACATTCCATTGGCTCAGATTTAGCTGGATAACCTTAAAGAAGAGTTTAGCAATGCAGCCAAGCCATGGGCAGCCTTTCGTTCCTCCTTCTTGCCTTCTCTCCTTCTCTGGTTATTCTTCCTTTTCTTCATCACCCCTCAGTCACAGTGTCTGTCATTGCTTTCACTTACCAGCTTTTTAATGGACTTATAAGCATTTATCCTTAGATCATGAAGGTAAAACTGGGGAGGAGTGGGGTGGGAAAGACAGAAGGCATACCAACTAGACTGCTTGTTAAAGAGAAAAATAAACAGTTTTTCCACGGCTTATATTCTATATCTATGCCCACTTGGCATAAGTGATGAATGCTTTCCTTTTATTCCCCCAAAGATGGAACCTTCTATATGCTTTTGCTATTTACCACCCAACATGTCAGCCTTCTTGTACACATTGTAGATTACCAAGACCTTTTGCACAGATGTAACCTTTCATTAGGTTTTTATTTTTTATTTATTTATTTATTTATTTTTGGTTTTTCGAGACAAGGTTTCTCTGTTTAGCCCTGGCTAACCTGGAACTCACTCTGTAGACCTCACTGGCCTCGAACTCAGAAATCCGCCTGCCTATGCCTCCTGAGTGCTGGGATTAAAAGCGTGTGCCACCACAGCCCAGCTTCATCAGGTTTTTAAATAAGGGAACACAAAATGCATTCATCTAGTTAGTAAAAGGTAATTCCTTACTTATGAATAAGCATTTAATGTATAATAAATAAACACGTAAATAAATAATAGAAAAACATATAGATAAATTTAATCTCCAGATATTCTTGGTAGTAGTAATATTTAAAAACAGTGAAGAAATAAGAGTCAAATAATATTACAAAGTATTTTGTATGTGTATGTGTTTGTAGACATATGCACAAGCACACACACACATCAATAAACAATGCATGAGGAATATAAACTTTGGCCTTTTCTTCCAGACTAGAATATAACTGATATCCTAATAAACATATATATGTATATGTATGTATATATATATGTATATATAAATCTGATTTTAATATGTAAATATTCTTAGTTTCAGTAATTAAAGCATGAAGAATGGAGTTTGGATGTCCAGAATCCACATAATTACAGTGTTGGGCCATTTGTAAGTTCAGATCTGGGAAGAAAGAGAAGAAATCCCTGGTAAAGTTCTATGGCCATACTAGTTACATCATTAAGCCTGTATTCAATTGAGAAACCATATCTCAGTGAAGAAGTGACCAAGGAAGACTCCCAACTTCAAATTTGGAAATGCATACAAAATTTGCATGTGCATTGGCACATGCATCTACATACATGCAAACATGTATACCACACAGACTTACTTGAAGCAGTTCATGGAAGCAAAGAGTTTACTTTAGTGCACAGTTTGAGGGCCCAGTCCACTGTGGCAGGAATGCCAAGAAAGTGACAGGAGGCTGAGGCAGTTGATCACATTGTCTCTGTAGCCTGGAATAAGAGAACAGTGACTATTCATTCTCAGCCAACTTTTAGCTTTTAATGAAATCCAGGCTCCAAGCTGAGATTATGGTGTCACGCACCATGATGGAAGGTCTTTCAACCTCAGTTAACTTAATCAAGATTATTCTGAACAAACAAGGCCAGAAATTAATCTAGCCTAAAGAATCCCTCGAGGTATCTATAGAGGTTGTCTTTTAGATAATTCCAGAGCCTTTCAAACTGATGATCAACAATAACCTTCATGTATATAAATGGCTAAAAGGAAAAATTAAGCTAGAAACGGTCTCCTGGCTAATCTCAGGATGTATTCTTAGGATGTTTATGACCTTGTTTTAATTTGTAGAGATTTGGGGGATATATGGTCAGTCGCTGGTGACATTATGAAAAAACACCTGGTCTCAGACCCTCAAAAACAGAATACATAAATCACCAATTTATACAATGCCTAAATCAGCAGAATTGCTCTATTTAGTTTGCCTAGTGTTTCAAGTGAATGCACAGACTAAATCATAGTCTCTATTGAATACTTTTGATGGTATCCTTTAAGATCTCTAATTAAAGCTAAGCTGTGTGCAAGTACTTTCTACCTCAATTTGATGCTCACTGTGGCATGGAAGTTGAATAGGGTGCCTCTTGAGATCAGCACGACATAATTTTCAGACATAGAATTTTAAAGTAAAAAGGGCAATCACTATGATCATAAAACAACGATAATCACTTTCTTTAAATGCAAGAAGTGTAGAGTACATCATTTTATTACTTCATGCTGCAAAGACATCAATCAATGGTTATTTAGTTCAGGAAATCAAGCAGAGAGAAAGAAATTTTAAACTGAAGTGACTCAACTAGAAGAGTTGGAGTTATCTGTGACTTTATTGACCACTCAGACAAAATTTTACACACCTAAACCCACAGACAATCTTCTGCTAAATTCTTTCAATAAGAAATAACTAAATGTCTGAAATATTCTATGGTGAGAAAATGATAAAACTTGAGATGTTTTACAAGAACATTTAGGGAAATACTAACGAGAAAGAAAATTAACATGGCTTCTTTGAAAAGCTTTTAGTTCTACAGTCTTCAGCACTTAACCTTTGTTTGCCCTTTAGAGAATGGGAGAAGAAAGGTCAAGCCTTAAAGTTTAATCTACAGGTTTCTTGTTTACTTATTTTGGACCAAAGCATTTTAGACCCCCAAACATACATGAAGACAAATAGAATTGAAGAGTTGAAAGCAGAATTTACAAAATGGACTCATGGACAAAATGTCAATCAACCCCAGAGGTTCTTAGTCAGATATGCACACAGGCAATACCACATTATCTACATGCAGATCCCTGTTCAAACATACTCATATCTAGAACACACAGACCAACACATAAACACATACATAGCATATAACAGACACACAAACATCACTTACTAATACTCATGTAGAAATTGTATGACCATCTCTTGCATGTACCAGATATACACATAAAACCACAAACACATTTCTATACACAAAAATGTGTTATCCTTAGAGGTGGAAAGTGTTCACAAAAACATTCATTACCTCATTACTTTTTCTCTATCCTGTTTATAACAAAAAGTCTGTGATAAAAACTTAATTATGATGACTAAGGACATTGACGATTTCTTTAAAACTACTCTGAGATCTCACCTCACACCAATCAGAATGGTTAAGATTAAAAAAACCCTCAAGTGACAGCACATACTGGTGAGGATACGGAACAAGGGGAACACTTACATTTCTGGTGGGAGTGCAAACTTGTACAACCACTCTGGAAATCAATTTGTTGGTTTCTCAGAATCCTGGGAATAGTTCTACCTCAGGACCCAGCTATGCCACTCTTGGGCATACACCCAAAAGATACTCCACCATCCCACAAGGACACTTGCTCAACTATGTTCATAGCAGCTTTACTTGTAATAGCCAGAAACTGGAAACAACGCAGATGCCCCTCAACTAAAGAATGGATAAAGGAAATGTGGTTCATTTACACAATGGAATACTACTCACCTATTAAAAACAAGGATATCATGAATTTTGCAGGCAAATGGATGGAACTAAAAAATACCATCTTGAGTGACATAACCCAGACCAAAAAGGACATGCATAGTATATACGTACTCACTTATAAGTGGGTCTTAGTCACAAAGTACAAGATAACCATGCTACAATCCATGGACCCAAAGAACCCAAATAACAAAGAAGGCCTAAGAAAGGCTGGTTGAATCTTTCTCAGAAGAAGAAATAAAAATAGATAGCAGAGGTGGATGGAGGGAGGGAACTGGTTGGCAATAGGATGGGAAAGGGAGAAGAGCAGGTGGCTATCAGGAACAGGGAGAGCAGGGGAGAAAGACTGGAAATAGGCAGTGGGCAGAGGGAGCATCCCTAGGATGCACCAGAGACCTGGGGACAGGGGTGACTATGGGAGTGATTCTAGCTGAAACTCCTAGCAGTGCAGATATGGATCTTGAAGTAGCCACTTCCTGTAGCTAGGCAGGACTCCCAGTGGAGGAATAAGGACAGCAACCTACCCACAAAACCTTTGACCTAAAATGTGTCCTGCCTGCAAGATGTGCAGGGACGAAGAAAGAGCAGAGATGGAAGGAATGGCCAGCCAATGACTGGCCCAAATTGACACCCATCCTATGGGCAAGAACCAGTCTCTGACACTGTTTATGATACACTGCTATGCTTGCAGGCAGGATCATGTCATACCTGAGAGAAGTCCTCTGAGCGGCTCCACCCAACAGCTGATTGAAACAAATGCAGAGACCCATAGCCAAACATTACATAAAGTTCAGGAAGTCTTGTAGGAGAGTTGGGGGAAGGATTGAGGGATCCAAACAGGACAGAGACATTATAGGAAGACCAACAGAGTCAATTAACCTGGATCATTGGGTACTCCAAGAGACTGAACCACCAACCAACAACCGAGCATGGACTGGACTTAGGGTCCACCTGGCACATATGTAGCAGATGTACAACTTGGTCTTCATGCAGATTCTCCAACAACTGGAGTGGGGAATGTTCCTGAATTTGTTGCCTGTGGATCCTGTTTCCCTAACTGGGCTGTCTTTTCTGGTCTCAGTGAGAGAGGATATGCCTAGTCCTGCAATGACTGATGTGCTGGGGATGGTAGAGGTGGTGGTGGTGGTAGTGGTGCCTATTAAGATACCCAGGGGGCTTCCCCTTATCAGAGGAGAATGGGAGGAGGGATGGGGGAGGAGGTTCGAAGGACACGAGAGGGAGGAGAGGGGATGCTGAAAGTGAGATGTAAAGTGAATAAATAAATTAATTAAATTAAAAAAGAAATACATCTTGATTCTGAGATTTTTAAAACTCCATCTAAATGTACAGGTCATAGTAAAAGAGAGGCATTAGATTTACAGAGCATCACTTTTCCAACACAAGTATGAAATATTGTCTTAATTTTGTCTTTGCCATTCTGTTCCTTCATTGGCATAGGCTATCTCTCAGATCTCCAGATTGATTAAGAATTTATATAAAGCTTCTACATAAGTTCACAGTGGTAAACTGAGCTAGATGTGAGACAAGTGAAGAACCCAATAGACAATCAGTCAAAATTCCTTGCCAAAGGATTAGATGCCAAAGGAATAGGAAAAAAAGAGTGTTATGTTTCCACACTCAGTCAATGACATTATCCTATGACTCCTTATGTATGTGGGTTGATAGGTGAGGCTTTGTGCTCTGAACTGTTTGAATGCTTGGCTTTAACTTTTATATGTTTTAGAAGGGCTGAAGATCCCAGGAGGATAATCATGCATAGGGGTATCACTAGTTATAGAAATAATAAGTTGTCTAGTATATCAAAGTAATCAATAAATGAAAAAAATAAAGATTACAGTGTTGGGAATATTGAAAGGTCAATAAAAACTTCTAAACTGCTCTGCGCAGCACCAGACATATTGGCACTTAAGATCATTTGCTATATAAATTATATCTACAAAATTAGGTGACACTGAAGAAGTTGGAACATTTGTTTCAATAATCTTGCTACCAAAATATTTCAATAGTGTAAGATTTTTTTTCTGTAATAATTCATTCTCTTTTTCACTCCCTCCCTGATTTCTACATCAATTCCTCTCTTATTGCTTTTCCTTTATATTGGCTAATTAATTTATCTTACCTTTAAGCCAGGGAGACAGACAGACAGACAGACAGACACACACACACACACACACACACACACACAAAGATACACACACTCCTTCAATTAGGTGATACAAATCCCAATTCTATATGTGAACTATGCCAAAGCCACACAGAGACATACCATACACATACCTTTCTAAATGGAAACTATGCTGCAGACACAAATAGTATTCAAGAAGGTATGCCATCTAGGAATAATAATGGCACACATACCTTGGCAGTAACCAACACCTCTCTCATTGGACTTAAGGCCTGCTCAACAAGATGGAAATCATTCCCAGTACTGGAGACCTAGACAACTACCGAGGGCTAGTAACCACCACTTTTTATTAAACTGATGTAATTCCTACTACACACTACATGTTTGTCCTCACCACTTATCAAGGAAACTTCTCTTTAGTACAGACTGAAATCATTACAGAAAACCACAACCAATCTAAATGTAGAGTTGTAGAGCCTGGTCTCAATGGATGCATCTAGAAAACAACTTCTGCATCTAAGGTTCAAGAAATGTAATAGAAGAGAGGGCAGAAATATTGTAACAGCCAGGGATCAGGGAAATTTCTGTGAAATTATGTTTTGTAGGAATGTCAGAAGCTACACCCATAAAGTCTGACCTGTATGACTGCCCAAACCTGAGCTGAAGAAGTACAAAAACATGGCAAAGTGAATGGCTTGGTCCTTGAGACCTCAACCTGACACAAAGAATTACAGTCAATTAAGGAAAGCTCAGAGTATGAGAAATAGTCTTCCCTGGGGAAAAGAACACCAATATTGGTGCTGGTTATCAATAGGTTACCCAATACCAAATGGCCAGATCTGAAAATACATATAGATCGACATACTCCTATTTACTGTCCATAGATGGACAGTAGCTTCAAAGAAAATAAAATACCTTGGAAGCAACATAACCAAGGAGATGAAAGAGGTCTACAGTAAAAATTTTAAATTTCAGAAGAAAAAAATCAAGGAAAATGCTAGAAAATATAAAGACCTCCCATGCCTATGAGTTGATAGAATTAATAATACAAAAATGATCATTCTACCAGAATCAGATTACATATTCACCGCAATAACTATCAAAGCCCTCTCAGCATTCTTGACAGAAACAATGAAAATATTTCTAAAATTCATATGGAGCCACAATAGATCCCAAGTAGTCAAAGCAATCCTGAGCAATCAATCAATCAATAAAACAAAGGACTCCCACAATGATGGAGGTATTACTCCCCTAGATTTCAAGATATAACACAGAGATACAGTAATAAAAATAGTATGATACTGGTCCCAGAGGAGTAGAATAGAAGATCCAAACATGAGTACTCATAGATAGAGTCATCTGATACTTGACAATGATGCCTATATATATACAAAGTGAGTAAAGGGGACCCTTCACTCACTGTTGTTGGAATTGTAAATTTGTGCAGCCGCTCTGGAAACCAGTTTGAAGAATCCTTAAAGGTCTAAAGTTAAGCCACCTTGTAACCTGGCTTTAGCACTCTTCCGCACATGTGCTACTGCACAGGTACTTGTCATTATCACTCTGTTCAGTAGCTAGGAAATGAAAATAACCCAAATGCCCTTCAGCTGATCATTAATTCTAAAACACATGGCACATTTTTGTAGTGTAAATGGAATACTATTTGTAGAGCAACATAGGATCAATAAACTTACAGGTAAGTGAATGGAGCTGGGAAATACTGTATTAAATGAGGTAACACAGATGCAGAAGAAGCAAATGTTCTTACTCTGTGCTTCCTAGTTCCAAATCTTCAGATGTAAGTATATAACCTGGAGTGACCACAGAAACCAAGAAAATAAAAAGTGACCATGGGCCAAGGGATAGAGGGGGACATAGCAGAAGAGAGGTGTTACACAGTTAGTGAGATCTGGGTAATTAAGGAGTTAGGAAGGAGGTCATTACAGGAGCAGGAGGGATAAACTACAGTAAAGAATTTTGTGAAAGCCACAAAAGTCATAATTTATATTGACATAAAATTACATTTATTACATATACATGTATGTGTTTGCATATGTGTATAGTTTAAAATAAGTTTTTCCAATTGGAGTGAAAATATTCCTGAGAGCCACGGACTATCTAATTAAAGACCTCAGTAATGTGCAGGAAAACCTTTCATATTGTTGGTCAAAGACTCGTCAAATAGTACAGTCTCTCTGAAACCAAGTATGGTGCAAGACTCCTTGTCCCCATCGATCCTCCATCTTTCATGTCTGGAAAACCAACAAGTGGATGCAACTATCAAGTTATGCAGCTAACTTGGGATGCAGCCTCACCCACCTTGGACCAGAGTTGTATCAATCTTTCTGTAGTAACCTTAGAGTGAGAGTTTCCTAGACAGCTGACTTCCACCCCTTTAGTAGCACTCTCAGTTGGGGTGATCTTATTTAGATGACTTTACATTTCCAGAAGATGGAGCCTTTGATGGGTATGGTCTTGCCCTCAGCAAACCGTTCTGTGACAGAGCACCACACTTCCTTGTAAAGATGCTAATCTCTTCAACAGTTACATCTGCTTTCAAAGCTCCTTCATCTGTAACTTCAAATTTGCTAATACTTTTCTTATCAAACTGCATATTCTTTCCATATCTCTCTGCTCTGCTTTTTACTCTCTCACATTGTTGTTTTGAATAAGGACAATGAACAATAACCAAGACAGCCTAAATGCTATCCTGTCTGGAAATTTACTCTACCATTTCTTGAATTGAGCCTCACTCAGATGCTCAAGACATGGGAAGAAAGCAGCTAGACTCATTCAGGTACCGCAGGCATGGTCATTGCTCTAGTTTCAGATAGAGCCTTATTTTCCTCTGAAACTTCTTTAGCCAGGCTGCCCCTGTGCCAATGGTGCATTTAGCTCAGCGACGCATGAGGTCTTAACTCTAGCATCTTTCTAGTCCAAGGTTCCAGACACTTCCATGCTAATTCCAAATTCTCAAGAACTACAAGGTCAAGGTTATTTAAGAAGAATCCTCACTTCTCTGTATTAGTTTTGTCATCACTGAGACAAAAACCAAGGAAAAAGAGGATTGTTTTGGCACAAAGTTTGAGAATACAGTTCATCAGAGAAGTCATGTTAGAAGGAGCTGGAGGCAGCTAGTCGCATTATATTTGTAATCAGGAAGGAAAGGGGACAGGGAATGCTCGCTCTCACCTTGCTTTCTCCTCTTTATATAGTCTAGGACCCCAGTCTTTGGAATGACAACTGACATAGGCTGGGCTTTCCCACCTCCATTAACCTAACATAGTCCCTCCCTTGCAGACCTTGCCAGAGGTTTATCTCTTGGTAATTCTCAACCCTATCGTCTGGCTAAATACATAAAGAGAAATGGTGTTTTCTGGTTAGAAAGGAGATGTCTCAAATATTTGCCAAAATCTTTTAGAGCACTACCATATCATTCCAAAGAGAGAAAAAAAAAGAGAGAAAGGAAAGCAGGAAGGAAGGAAGGAAAAGAAAAAACCAGCAGAAGAATATAACACTTAGGAGGAAAGACACAAGTTAAAAGGTGGGGGGGGGGGTGCAGTTAGGGAGATGTGAAGACACAAACACAGTGACTGTGAGGAGCTGAAAAGACCGTGAAGACAGAAGGGAAGAAGGCTGCGCTGTACTAGCACAGCTCTGGACCTTGGCTCTGCTGTGCTCCCTGGAGGGTATCAGAGGACTTAGAAAGGACAAAAGTAGAAATGTCCAACTCAAGTACTGAATCATCAGGAAAGTGCCACTGTAATCTGCTTATTACAGATTATCCATACGTTGAACCCCTAAACCTAACTGTAGAATATAAGATCGTTAGGTTTAAAAGAGGCCCTAGCAAGAGTCCTAACCTTGGTGGTGTTTTTACAATAAGGTGAAATTGGGGGCCTAGGGTTATGGCTCCGTGGTGAGGAGCACACACTGCCCCTTTCAGAGGACCCGAGGTTTGGTTCCCAGCACTGAGGTCAGGTGGTTCACAACTGCCTGTAACTCCAGCTTCAGGGAATCCAAGGCTTCCTTTGGGCCTCCAGGGACACTTGCACTCCTATGCACACACCCACACACCAACACACGCACATACAGATAATTAAAAAAGAAACAAGCGTTTAAACATAGATGGAATTCGATCATTAAGAGACCGGAGATGGTCATGTGTGGAAGACAAAGCCATAAGAGAGGACTCTCAATAGAAGCCAAATCTTGTCTTGGAACTGTAAGAAAAGTAATTTCTGCCATTTAAGTCACCCAATATGTGGTATTTTTGTTAACAAAACCATAGAAAATTATAATTATAAGGTAGTTAATAAAGCATGATACATATTTAAATTTTAATATTAAGTTAAAAGTTTCAGATTTTTTCCAATGCCCCTCCTTCTCCTCCATCACGACTATCTTCTAGTAAAAGTATTTATTTCTCAACCAATTCCTCCAAACTGCAAAGTCACAATCGCCACCAAGGATAAGGCTCAGAATCTTGTGGTGGAGCATTTAGAGGGGGAAACAAATTATAAACTGCAATTACCTGCTGCTAAGAATTACTTTTACATCCTTTGCAATTTAAATTCTAAAAGCCATATTACTGACAGTTAAGTGGCAGTTCCCGATGAAGAATGACAGGCTTTAAAATGTGACTTTTCCATGCAAGATTGAAGGGAAATTTCTGGTTACTGGGTCCTGGTTTGGTGCTCTGAAGGTCAGCATTAAGTAGGACATTTGCATAGTATCTGGGCTTACAAGAGCTGAATAAATTACCCATGCCAGGGCCAGCTCTTCCAAAGATAACTGTTAGCAGACAGGGCAAATGTGGGGAGGTAAGCCAGGCTCTCCTTTGTTTTTCTTGTCAACAATCATCTTTTTTCCTCATTCATTTTCTCAAGATAAGTGTTGTTTTCATACATATTTTGTTTTCTGTGATATGCCCTAATTTCTTGCATGATTGCTGGGCACCGTGTGACCTACCACAATACTTAGAATCCTGAGGGCATCAGAGCATGACAGTAAGACTGGTTTTGCTGCAGTGAAGAGTCTTCACAGATTACCTGCTGCAGTAGACATTTTCTACCATTTAGAACAAATGCTACATATTTATCAGCAACCCACAAAAAGGCAAATCTTACCAAATAGGCTTAAACGGTCCAAACTTATTTACAGAAACTCAGAGATCTTCATAGAGACCCCTTTCTTTCTTTCTTTCTTTCTTTCTTTCTTTCTTTCTTTCTTTCTTTTTTCCATATTACTATAGGCAGCACTAATTAGGAACATTTTTTTCCTTAAGAAAAATCTCATGGGGAAACAATGTTAAAACTGTCTTTTCTCTAAGATGAAATCGTGTAGTTGGCAGTCAGTTTTCTCTTGTGTTACTGTTCGCAGACAGCATGGAGTCAGTTCTTTTGGCAAGTCCCTGAGTGCTTTGGACATTCAGGTCTCTTTCTGTATTAACATTTAACTCTGAGGAACCTATGCTTTCTAGATTTTTGGTTACTAAGCAACTCTTGTGAATATATCAATGGGTTATAATGTAAGTTCATAACCTCTCTAGGTGTCTTCTTGATAGGGTTTCAGACTAAGAGTGAATGAGAATAATTTGACTCTACAGAAGTGTGTGTGTGTGTGTGTGTGTGTGTGTGTGTGTGTGTGAATGTGGGTATGTGTTTGTGAGTAATGTGTGTATGTGTTTGTAAGTTTATGTGAGTGTATATGTGTCTGTGAGTGAGTGAGTGTGTGTGAGACTGTTGCATGTGGGTAAATATGTTGTCTCTGTGTGCTTGGCTTGACCTATTTGATGGGTCTTTTATTTCCTCTGCAATATTTCTAATAAAACTGTCTAATCTTCTTACTTGTATGAAAGCTTTGTTTCAATGGGGGGAATTTGTTAATTTGGAAAAGAGCAATTAGATGTGAAGTATTCCACTGTGAGTAGTCACTACACACATTGTAACACACCATTTGCTATGAATCTGAAGCCATAAAATAGATTTGCTACATTTTGAGTTTATACATTTCAAGTTTTATTGCTTTTCTGGATATTGTCTGTTTAAGTTTTTGTTGTGTATATCCACTGCACATGGTGCCATATTCCACAAGAATATTTCCATACTACTGTGTATTTTACTCTGAGCATATTCCCCCCAATCTCCCTTCCCTTGCCCCCATTAGCCTTTATGTTTCCCTAGACAGTTTCATTCTGCATTCATGTCATATATACATACATAATCATACGTATTTATATATAATCTAGAAATCAAAAATGAGAAAAACATTTATCTTGCCGAAACTGGCTTAATATGATTACTTCTATTTGCATCCATTTTCCTCCAATTGATGTAATTTCACTGTCCTTTATGGCTGAAAACAATTCCATTATGTGGATAGACTGCACTTTCTTTGTCCTATGGTCTATTGTCAGACTCCTTGGGTGGTTCCATCTCTTAGCTCTCGTAAATAGCACTGCAGTAAACATCAGTGTACAACTGTCTCTGTGATATGTTACTTTGGAGTCCTTAGGGTCAACACAGAAGTGGTATAGCTAGGTCATATAGGATCTATTTTTAGTCTTTTTATGATGCTTCCAGATTCATTTCCACAGTAGCTGGACTAGTTTACCTTGCCACCATTGTCTCCAGTGGTGTATAAAACGTTCTCTTTTGTTAATTTCTTTGCCAGTATCTGTTTGTTTTCTGAATACCAGCAACTAGGGTGAGATGTTGCCCTGTTTTTTTGTTTGTTTGTTTGCTCACTTTTTTGTAAACTTGACACAAACTAGAGTTACCTGAAAAGGGGGACCACATTGAGAAAATGCCTCTATAGGACTGGACTGCATGCAAGCATGTGGGTCATTTTTTTAAAAAATTAGTGATTGATGAGCCCAGCTCATTGTGGATGGTGCCCCTCCTGGGCAGTTGGTTTTAGGAAGTATAAAAAGCAAGCCGACTTTATGTCAAGAGGAACAAACCGGTAGGCAGCATTTCTCTATGGTTTCTGCTTCAATTTCTGTCTCCAGGTTCCTGCAGTGAGTTCTTGCCTTGATTTCACTGGATGATGTACTAGTTCTAAACTTAGATAAACCCTTTGTTCCCCAAGTTGCTTTTGGTCATGATATTTTATCACAGCAATAGAAACCAGTTGCCAATTAGACTGCTTGTTTAGTCTTTGAGGGTTGCCCTTCCCCCACACACATAAAATCCTCTGTCAGATGTATGGCTATCAAAGATTTCCCTTTCATTTAAAGCCAGCTCTACACTTGCTTATCTATTTCCTTTTTAGGTCAGAAGCTTTTCAAATACATGAGGTCCTATTTGTCAATTGTTGTCATCATTTCCTGAATCATTGGAGTCTGATTTGGAAAGTCTTTGCTTAAGTCTGTGTCCTGAAGTGCTTTTCTGTAATTTTTTCCACTAGCAGTTCAGTGACTGTCTTATATTAAGGCTGTTGTTCCATCTGTATTTGATTTTTGTGTAAGGTGAGATATAATTTGACTCTTCTTCTGCGTGCAGATATTCTGTTTGCCCAGCACCACATGCTGAGGAGACTGTCTCTTCTCTAATGTGTGGTCTGGCATCTTTTTGAAAAGTCAAGTGGCTGTAGCTATGGACTGTTAGATCTGGGCCCTCTATTCTGTTCTGTTCATCTGAATGTCTGTTTATGTGGCTGGTGTTGTGCTGTGTCTGTAACCATGACATTCTGGTTTAACTTGAAATCAAGTAAGGCAATTTCCCCCAGTTTATTCCTTTGCTTGGAATGGCCTTGGCTATCTGGGTGCATCCATATGTATTTTAAGATTTTTAAGGAATATTTCTGGAAAGAGTGACACTGCAGTTTAGATGGGGATGTCATTGTCCTGTTACTTTCGGTAATATTTTGAATATTGATCCTTCCTGTCTATGAGCATGGGAGATCTTTCCATTTTCAATGTCTTCTTCACCTTCTTTTTTTAGTGTTTAACGTTTTCATTTCAGAGGCCTGTGTCACGATATGCTTTATTCTGAGAGCTTCTCATCATTATTTCTTTTCCCTTCTTTCCTTCCTTCTTCCTTCCTTCCTTCCTTCCTTCCTTCCTTCCTTCCTTCCTTCTTCCTCTCCTACCCCCTCTGAGACTATTATAAACAGGAAGGAATGATTTCTCCCCCAGTATATTTGTTGCTGGTATGCTTAGGAAAGCTACTGATCTTGAATCTCCACATTGAATCTTTCCATGCTGCAGAAGTGTTTACCACATCTAAGAGTTTTGTTGTTATTGTTGCTTTTATGATATCTGGGGATTTTATTTCTGCTTGGAGCAAGACACAGTTACAGGATCACAGAAGCTCCGTTCTGTGAGAAAAGAAAGGACTATTTCCATTCCTGCAAGTTTCTGTCCTGCTACAGCCTGCCTTATTTATAGAGTGAGTAGCACGGGGTAGTTGGGGTTAGTGGGCAGGGCTCCTGCCTAGCACCACAGAAACCTGGGATGGTTCATGGTTCTGCCATGTCAGGGATAAGGACTGGCACTGGCCTGGCCAGGGTTAGATGATTAGGTGTTTCCTTATAATTGCCAAAGCCAGCTCACCAGTGGTCATGATGGGTAGGTATCTTAGTTACGATTTCTATTGCTCTGAAAAGACACTATGACCATGGAAACACTTACAAAGAAAAACATTTAACTGGGGCTAGCTCACAGTTTCAGAGTTGTAGTCCATTATCATCATGGCGGGAAGCATGGTGGCATGCAGGCAGACAGTGTTAGAGAAGGACCTGAGAGTTTTACATGTTGATCTGCAGGCAAGACTGCCCTACTAGGCCTGGCTTGAGCATATGAGATCTCCTAGCCCAGCTCCACAGTGACACAATTCCTCCAACAAGGCCACACCTCCTAATAATGCCATTCCTTATGGAATAAACATTCAACCACATGAGTCTGTGGAGGCTGTTCCTATTGAAATCATGACAGGAGGCCTAGGGAGATACTGCCAAATGTTCAGGGGACTCCAACACTGTGGCCATGAACAGGAGAGTGAATTTCCAAAAAAAAGAAACTGGTATACTGTTGGCCAGGGTCAGGCTTAGGGAGCCACAAGGGATGGGGCAAGATATCTTCTGGATACTCAGCATTCTGTGTGATCTGTTGATGGAAAGGCATCCCAGGCCATCCTGGTAGTAATTATGGGTGACTACAAACAACCTTCTGGGGGTGTGACTGGCTGTCACTATTCAAAGTTGGTAGGCTGTAGAGACCTAAAAAATGACCATTGGTGGGTCTTGATCCACAGTCTTGGGACCAGGAATGGGGGAGGCTCTTCCTGGTTGACAAGTAGTCAGATGCACATGAGAAGACTCTAAAGAGTTTTTCAAATGAGTTTTCAGGTTCTCTTACATGTGGAAACATATCATTTGCAAGTAAACTACTTTGACATCTACCTTGCCTACTTGTGTCCCTTTTGTTTCCTTGCCTTGTCTTCTTGGCTTTGGGTCAGACTACCCCTGAGTTGGCTGGCTGGGCAGTATTATGAGTGGTTTCCCTCCTGTTGAGTTGACCTTACATCCAATTAGACAGCTATTGCTTACTGCATGATGTAAGTGCAACTGCTACATCTTTAGGGATATCGCACTATGTTGTAGTTCCTAGGCTGCTTCCCTTCCTTGACTGCTTACATGTCTTCCTATAGTATGAAAGCTAGTGTTCAGGGAAGAGGCAGTTAGGTCAGATCTAGCTCAGAGCCACCAATTGTGTGCAATATTGTGGCATTTTCAATAATAGGGAATTAGCTTCAACCTTATTTAAGGAACCAAGGTTTTGGGAGTCCTTGGACTCCACTGACTAAGTACTTGAAATGGAGTTGCTTAATATTTGGCCGTTAAATAAATAGTCTATGTCTCTTGGGGGCAACATTGTTGTTTATGTGTATATGTATATCTATTCATAGTGGCTATTTCTGACATTGTTACTGTTATTTTCCCATCTTCCCTCCTTCTCCTGTATTGGCCTTCTTTCCCCCTCTCTAATTAAAATCACCCTTCAATTTTCCATTTGTCCCTTTGCATCACCGGTATCCTGTTATTTCCCTTCCTAGAACTCCCCCTCCCTCCATGGTCCGTTTTGTTTCTGGTCCCTGTGGCTACCAGGTTATATGCTAAGATCTAAAGATTTGGACCTTGAAATCACACAAGAGAAAGAACATGCAGCATTTGTCTTCCTGAGTTTGAGTTATCTCAGTCAATATAATATTTTCTAGTTTCATTCATTTACCAGCAAATGATTTCCATGATTTCCTTTGTCTTCTCAGCCAAATAATATTTCATTATGTATATGTGCCACATTTTATTACGCATTATCCCCTGGAACACATTTGGGTTATTTCTGTTTCCTAGCAATTGTGAATAGAATGACAGTGAGCATGGCTGATCATGGATCTATGGAGCAAGTTGTCAAGTCCTTCAGGTATGTGTAGGAGAGTGGGAAAGCCAGGTGTTATGGTAGATTTATTTTTAGCATCCTGAAAGTTTTCATCAGTGATTTCCACAGTGGCTGCACAAATGTGCAATTCCATCAACAGTGAATGAGGCTTCCCCTTTACCCAGATCCTCTCTAACATTTGTTGTTGGTTGTCTTGTTAGCCATTCTAACTAGGGTGAGATGAACTCTTGAAGTTGTTTTTTTCTGGTGCTGCTGTGTAATCAAATGCATTTCCCTGCCAGTTAGGTGTGATAAATACTGTTTGAGATACTCCTTAGTCATCTTTATTTCTTCTACAGAGAGTCGGTATTCAGGTTCCAGACCCAGTTTTTAAAATCAGGGTCACTTTTTTTGACTTTTTGTTTTTGAGTTCTTTACATATTCTGGATATTAATCATCTGTCAGCTGTATAGCTAGCAAAGATTCTCCCCCTTATGTGAGCTTCCTCTTCCCTTGAATGTTTCCTAGATGTGCAGAAAATTTTTATTTTTATGAGGTCCCACTTATCAGTTGCTGGTCGTAAGTCCTGGGCAAATAGAATCCTATTCAGATAGTCTTTTCTACACCTACACCTTGTAGGGTACTGCCTATATTTTTCCCCAGCAGTTTCGGGTTTCAGGTTTAGGCCTTTGATTCATCTGGAGTTAGGTTTTGTACAAGGTGATATATATGGGTCTACCATCATTTTCCCACTTGTAGGCATCCAATTTTTTCAAAGAGCAATTCATAGAAGATGTTGTCTTTCTCTAGTGTTTTGTGTGTGTGTGTGTGTATGTATGTGTCTTTTGATGAGGGTCAAATATCAGATGATTTTAGTTGTACATCCACATGTTAGAGTATTCTATTTATTCCATTATTCTTCAAGTCTGCTTTTGTGAAAGTACTATTCTGGTTTTATTATTGGTGCTTTGTAATATAATCTTCTCATTTGAAATGATAATCCTTCCAACATTATTCTTCTTGCTCAGGATTGCTTTGCTACCCAAGGATTTTGTATCTCAAATGAATAATATATTATTTCTGTGATGAATAAGATGGAGATTTTGACTAAGATTGTATTAAATCTTTAAATAGATTTTGACAGAATGACAATTTTCACACTATTAATATAGCAGTCTGTGAGCATGGGATGCCTTTTCATTTTCCAGTGTCTTTCTAAGACTCTTTCTAAGTGTTTGTTGTAGAGGTCTTTAACCTCTTTGGTGAGGTGTATTCCTAGTGATTTATTTTCTATGAGGCCAATTGAACTAGAGAGAATGCATGTGTATGATTATTTGGCTTTGGTATTTAGAGAAGCTAGTAATTTTTGTAAAGTGATTTGTATCTTACCACTTACTAAAAGTATTCATAATTTCTAGAAGTTTCTTAGTAGAGTTTGGGGTATCTCTTAGGAATAACATTATATTACCTGCAAATAGGGAGTATGGCTTTTTCATTTATTTGTATCACTTTAATTTCTGACTATTGATTTATTGCTGAAGCTACTGCATTGAGCACAAGAATGATGCCAGTGGGCAGCCCTTTCTCATCCCTTACTTCAGTGGCATTGTTTCAAGTTCTGCTTTATTTAGGGTGAAAGCTGTGGGTTTGTCATACAAAGCCTTTATTATGTTGAGGTATGTTCCATTCCATTCTGTTTTCTCTTGGGCTTTTTATCATGAGAACATGTTGGATTTTGTCAAAGATTTTTTGTTGGGGGTTGGTCTGGTGCTGGTATGTATTCAAATGCTAAATACTGTCCTCCAAGATCTGGTTGCTGCCCAAAGAGCAGATCCTCACATACACTAAGCGGTGCTATGTAAACTGCGCTCACCTTATTCTCTGACTGGTTAAATAAATGTGGCTAGTTACTAGGGAGAGTAGAGGTAGGCGGGGCTTCTTTTACCAGGCTGAAGGTTACAGGTAGGGACCACCAGAAGAAGGAGAGAGGAGAAGGAGGGAAGAGAAGCAAGGTGAAGGAGATAGAAGACCGAGGGAACAAGAGGTCTCCATTAGACATGATGGACCAGGAGCATGTGGCTGAGTGAAATGGCTCCCAGAGGATGGACTGATGGACCAGAAATAACCCAGGCAAGATTTGAACAGCAAGTACTTGAGGAATGCAACTGGGGAACTAACAGTTTAGTGTATAATAAAATAGATTAGGGGTAATTTTCCCGGTAATTGTGCACTGCCTCGAGTATTGGGGGTGAAGGGGTTGATCAGGTCATGTTAATTACTAATAGAGTTATTAAATAACATTTAAAAATACAATTTACAGATTTTTCTTTATCTATTGAGATGATCATGTGATTTTATCATTAAATCAATTCATATGATTTATTACATTTACTGACTGATACATGTTCAACATTCCCTGAACTTTTGTGATAAAGCCAACTTAGTCATGATGGATAATCTTTTCGACATGTGCTTTTTTGACACTTCTGTTTGTAAGTATTTTATTTAAGATTTTTCAATGCATATTCATTAGGGATACTGGCCTGTAAGGTTTTGTTGTTGTTGTTGTGTCTTTACATGGTTTTGGTATTAGAGTAACACTGGGTTTGTAGAATGAGTTTGAAAGACCTTCTTCTGTTTCTCTCTCTGTTTTTGTATAATTAAGAAATATTGGCTATTGAACTTCTTTGAAAATTTACTAAAATTCTGTGGTGAATCCATCTGGACCAGTGCTTTCTTTAGAAAGAAGAATTTTTTTTTTTAAATTAATGTTTCAGTCTCCTCATTTGTCATAGGTTTGTTTTTATTACTATGCCTTCATTGTTTAACGTTAGTGGTTTAGATGAGTCTAGGAATGAATCCACTTCCTTTAAATTTTTCAATTTAATGGAGTCTAGATTTATAAAGTATTCCCTTATAATATTTTGATATTTTTGATTCTGTTCATTTGAATACTCTCTTTTAGTTATAGTTAAGTCATGTCTGTCTATCTTAATTATTGAAAAGAACTAGCTTTTACAATTGTTGATTCTTTATATAGTTTTCTTTGTTTCCATTTCATTAATTTCTGCTCTAATGTCTATTATTTCTTGGTGTCTACTGGGTTGGTATTTGGGTTGTTCTTGTATCTTAACAATTTTTTGCACTGCATCATTAAGTTATTTATTGGTGTTCTTGTTGTTTCCTTTTCTCCCCCTATGACCAAATTTATTTTCCTATTTTGTTTATTACCTTTACATTCCAATCTTTGCCCTCCCTCCCAGTCACCACCTCTCACAATCCCTCCTCCCATTCCCCCTCCACTTCTTCTCTGAGAGGGTGAGGCCCCCTGGGTATCCCCCAACCCTGGCACATGATGTCTTTGCAGGGCTAAGCTTGTTCTTATTGATTTATTAATGTAAGCACTTAGAGCTATACATCTCTCTCAGTACTGCTTTCAAAGTGACCCAGTGGGGGGGGGGTTGTATTCTTTCCTTGGAATATTATTTTCATCTTTTTCTTCTAATGTATCTTTGATTGTGGGGGTACATTCTTGGAAGCAACAAATATATAGTTCTTGTTTTTTAAGTATGTTTGTAAAAAGTAAAATTTTAGTAATTATTTTGATTGTGTGGTGTGTGTATGGAGGGCTACATGAGCCAGAGTGTATATATGGAGCCCAAAGAACAATTTTGTAAAATTTGTTCTTTCTTTCCACCTTTACAGTGGTTCTGAAAATTGAGTAGAGTATTTTGGAGATTGAATGCAGGTCTCCAGGCTTAAGTATCTTTATTCACTGAGCCCATCTCACTAGCCTGGGTCCTGGATTTTTATCTATTGTGCTAGTCTATGACTTATTGAATAAGTTATACCAGCAATATTCAGTATTACTATGGAAAGGTATGTGTTAACCAAGTCATTTAATGTTTTTTGTAGTATATTGTATTCTCTTGTTCCTCATTTTAAAAATTACTATTCTATTATGAATTATACTTTCCTGTAGCTTCATAGATATATTTATCTTTCTCTTCACTCTAAAAAATTCCTTCATGTATCTTCTTTTTTTTAAGATTTATTTTCATTTTACATTTGTGAGTACTTGTCTGTTCATATGTACATGCACCACATATGTGCCTTCTACCTATGGACACAAGAAGTGTATGCTGGGAACATTGGAACTGGAATTATGGATGGTTGTAAGCATCATTTCAGTTCTGAGAAACAAACCTGGATCTTCTACAGGAGCAGTAAGTGCTCTTAACTTCTGAGGTATCCCTCTAGCCCAGCTTCATGTACCTTCTATACAATGAGATTAGTGAACACAAATCCCTGTAGCTTGCTTCGTTACAAGAGTTTTTCCTTTCTTTTCAGTGATTACATATAGCTTTGCTGGTATATACAGTAATCTGGATAGGCAGTTATCATTCACAACTCAAAGCATAACTTTCCAAGACCTTCTATATTTATACATTTTTTAGAAAAAAAAATATGCTTTTGTTCAAATGGTCTTGCCTTAATACGTGAAATTGTGTTTTTTCCCCCTCTTGCAACTTTCTATATATTTTCTATGTTAAATGTTTTAACTATCATATAATAAAAGGTGTATCTGTGGGTCTTGTCAGTTCAGTGTTCTAAATGTCTCCTGTATCTGAATCTGTACTTTCCCCCTAGATTTGGGAACTGTTCTATTATTTTATTGAAAGTGTTTCCTATGTTTTTAACATGAAGTTATTTTTCTACTATGCCTATTGTTTATAGATTTGGCATTTTTACAGTGCCCTACAGACCTTAAATGTTCTGTTCATACTTTATCTTTGACATCATCTTTAGTATCAAACTCCTCTCCCTTGTCTTCCAGCTCTTTTACCCTACCATTCCTTTGATCCATTCTACTGGTGATGCTTTCCACTGGGATTTTTATTTAGCTTCTTAGAACTTTCATATCCAATATTTGATTGGTTTGGTTTTTCATATTTTTTTTATCTTTCTTGAATTTTATTTTTATATCCTGTATTGACTTCCTTATTTTATACAGCTGTTCATGTTGCTTGGAATTTATTCAGAAATTTATTTGTGTCTTTTTTGATTTCTTTGAACATATTTACACTCATTTTGGGGGGATATTTTGGTTGGGAGTTTATCTGATTTACTTTCTCTGGGGCCATTAGTAAGGCATTTGTCATTCTTACAGGACTCACATTGCTGTGTTTTTTCACATTTCTTGTGGTTTTGCACATCCAGGATTAGGCCATTTGTTGGATTTTTTAAAATTACCTTTGTTCTTTTGGAGGAAATATTTACAATGCTTAAAAAGAACTAAATTATATCAATTTGATCTCTCTCTCTCTCTTCTTTTATATGTTTTTTTGGGGGAGAGCAGATTAAATTGTCAGTACTCACCTGGAAGTAGACTAATGTTTGCAAAACAATCACAATTACAGAGTAGACACGCCTATCATTTTAGGGAGCAAAGGAACATTGATAGAGACCAAGACAATTATTACTGTAAGTGTAAATGGGAAGAGGTTAGGGGAGAGCAGAGATTAGTACTGAATTGGCAAAGAAAATGGAGAAGAGAGAAAGTAAACAGATGAGGAAGCAACTGAGACAAGGGAGATGATTTGGCTATTTGAGCTAAGGGTATAATGAAGAGGGACTTAAAAAATGCAATTAGATAACCCAAAATAGCTTCAGCTCTCCAGGGACTGGGAGATGGAGACTTGCTAACCAGGTCAATCTATTTTCTTTGGGAAAGCCTACCAAAAGGAAAATGGGAAAATAAAGAATAAAGAAAAAAAAAAAGGAAAGAAAGAGAAAATAGGACAAAGAACAGAACTAGGCAAAACCGGTCTATTTAACTGACACTGGGTATTAAATAGCAGGAAGGGAAGAGCACTGCATTTGAATATGAAGTCTGAACACAGTTTCATCTTCTTGCTGGTTCTACCTGGCCTAATTCAGGATTTGAGTCTGTGTTCCTCTGAAGAGTCTGTCTCCAGTCAGGTTTCCACCCTACATAATGAGCACTTAGTTGTGACTCCCTTTCCTTTAGTCAGTCTAGAGGAATTATGTTGCTGTATTTTAAGGTGCCATTTCATGTCACTGGCTTGCGCTGCCCCAAGAAAATGGTTTCTGAGAGTAGCAGTCATAGATAGAAATATCTAGAATGCCAAGCTGCTGACTCAGCACAGTGTTTTTAATAATCTTTGAACTGTTTGTGCACAAGGTACCTGATTTGCCCATCAGAACCAATAGAAATATATAAGACAGTTACAGCCAGCCTTTATATTCAGTGTAGGAATTCATAATCTAATTGTGACACTCAAGACATCTGTATCAGTAAGAATAATCAAGGATATGATTCTTCAAGAAGCAATTCCAAAATCTTAGTGGCATGCTATAATAAATTTATTTTCACTGCTGCACCAAATATCCATATGCACAGGCTAGGGGCTTTGCTCCAAATCTCTTCCTCTCAGGAGCCAGATATAGAAAATCATGATTGTATAAAACGTTGTCAACTGCCATGCCAGAGGAATAAGAGCTCTGCAAAGTCTCACACCCACAACTGAATGCTGAGTCAAGAAATAACATGTGTTAGTTCTGTTCATAACTCATTCTCTAAAAGTAATCTGTCCTTCCATGTTTTGTACCCTGATGCCTCCTTTGCAGAACTATTCCTGTACCATGGGGTCATTATTAGGCAAAGTAGGAGTTACTTGAATATAAGTCCTGTGGTATCACAAGAGCGGGTCTGAGAGCTGAGGTAGCTGCTGTGCAATTGATGGGCAGTTAGCAATTCAGCATGGATACACTGGATAAAAAATGATGCATGTCTAGGGCAGCACAGAATAGACCCAGATGGTGTAAAATGTCATCATAGTATTCATAATGATGCACTTTTTAGAACTTAAAAATTATTTATTTCTGAAACTTTCCATTTAGATTATGGTTGATAAGTAACTGAAACTGGAGAAATTAAAACTGTGACCATGTGATGGATACTGGATATATTTCTTCCCACTTACAAAAACTGCTGTCATAGCTATGCTAAAAACTGCCAGCTTCCTGCCCATTCTTCCCAAGGTTTTCTAATAAACTATCCATTGTTCTGTGTATGTCCTGCAGGTATACTTGTTCTGGCAGAATGGACTGTTCCATTTAAAGAGGGTGGGCTCACAAGAATGCCCTTTGGGGCACCTTCACACTTCTACACCATAGAAAGCACCTCTGAGTCCACTCTAAAGGAGGAAAGAACACAGAATAGGTATTATGAAGGAATAATGGACTCTTGCGTTCCCATGGAAACAGCGATGTCCAGGAGGGATACTGGGCAAGGGCAAGTGATAAGGCCTTATCAGAAAAAAAGAAACCTGTTTGTCCATGCTCCGATTTGTACAGTCTTCATGTTGATCTTCTTTGGGGTGTCAAAATGTGTCACAGGGGTGCTTCAACTCATCTATGTTCCTTAAGCAAAGGGTGTACTAAAAATTCAGTGTTCTTACAAGTAAAATCCACTATTGTACAGATTGTCATCCACCAAACTAAGAACTCCAAGAGAATGTTAAATTAATATGAGTAGCAAGAAAACATCAAGATAATTCAATCGTCTCTGTTCTAATAGCTAATTTGAGATAATACACTCACTCAACATAACACCAATTCAGGTTTCTTCTACCCTAATTATATTTTTCAACATAAAAACTTGTAGTTATAAGATGTAAAATGCATCGTGAAGGGACTCTAATCCAGGTTGAGCATGGCAAACAGGGCTCTGCAGGCCTTGCCCTTCTCTTCCATTCCATCTGCTTTACTAAAAACCATTAGATTTCATTCCTAAAGCTAGTCACCAAGATCTATTCCCTTATTTGGCCACTTCCTCCTCCTTAGGCTGACTACCAAGGTCCAGCTATTAAAGATTTAAAGCCCAGCAATCGAACACCTTCTTTGGCTGTTTTAATGAATCTGCTCAGTTAAAAATTAAACACACACCCTAACATGGGGTTTCACCTTTTACCCTTATAAACTGTCATTTGCCTGTGGGCCATGCCAGTATCCTATTTAGAGGCATTCCTTTGTCCCTCTGGGGCAAATATCCCTTCCCCCTCTCCCTTGTTCCCATCCCTTTCTCCCTCATTCTCTCTCTTCTGTCTTTGTCTCTTATTCCTTGCTCTTTGTCCTTCTGAGACAAATGCATTTCCTTTGTGCTGAGAACTTGGTCTTTGGGTGTCTTATGCTGAATACCCATCCCTTTATATACCATCAGTGCCCATTTAAGTCATTGAAGTTTATAGAGTTAAAAATTTACAATGTGTACAGGAGTCATTGTTTTCAAATTCTCTATATCATCAAAAATGTTTATAAATTATTATACATATTATATCTATTATGATGTATGACTTTTGCTGGGGATATCTGAACACACATCTATTTACCTCAGATTGGACCCTGAAGGCAGACCAAGAAAACAATTCCACTCAAGTCTGGCTTAGTTATCTTGTGTTTATTGGCATTTTCTTGATTAATAATTGATATTGGAGCATCCAACTCACTGTGGATAGTGCATTCCCAGGCATGTATGAAATATTGTTTTATAAATCTGTAGTTCTGGTCAGTTGGGTATGAAAAATTATATGTGATAAACAGGAGACCAGCATCATTGTGGTGAAATCTTGCCGAGTCCTGTATGACCATAGAAGGGACAGTGTGACACAGTTCCTGCCTCTGGAGCAGAGCCAGCTGGGCATGGGCCTCCACAAGTGCTGATGGTTGCTGTGGGTGTAAGACTTGTTTGTACAGTAATGTATATATTTTACTTCATGTTCCTTCTTCAGGAAATGTTCTCCCTGCCAATGTTAATGACTTTGTGATAATTAGGAACAGCATGATTCTGAGAAGTGAGAATGTATCTAATGTTTCTCAGCAAAATGGTAATTCTGTGACCTTCAGGGCTGCTCTTAAGGCTGTAGGAAAGAATTCTGAAAACATGAGTTCAAAAATACATAAATCAATGTAAAAGCTGTCCTTTATAGGATTTCTCAACTATGCAAAATATACGGATGTGATACCAATTGTATGATGAGCTTCACAGGCCTAATAGAACAGAGGCAGCTACACTAATGAGGCAGCTTGTCAGAAAGATATTAAAGGAGATAAAGAGATTTAGGGAGTGGTGATCTAAGGGCAAGATCCTACCCATCTAAACTTATTGTTTGTGCTTACAAAGGCAGGACGATTTCTGAGTACAAGGTCAGCCTGGAACAGAGCAAGTTTGGGTTCAGGCATGGTGGGAATGGTGATCTCCTGATGGGATCCCACACAGCTGGCTTATTGTTTGTGATTACAATGGCAGGCAGATCTCTGAGTTAATTTGCTATGCTAAAAATGTACTTTTCTTTTTCTAAAAATCCCAGCCTGGTCTACAGAGTGAGTTCCAGGACAGTCAAGGCTACACAGAGAAACGCTGTCTCGAAAAACAAAACAAACCAACCCAACAAACAAAGATTGCACTAAAAATCAAGGGCCTAAGATCATAAAATGCTGGTAATCAAAAGGGCACCAGGATAAATGATTGAATTGATATGTAAATAAAAGGCGGGGCTTTGACCTGCAGGATATGAGCTGTCTGGAGAGCTATTGCAGTTCTTTTTTAGAATTTGTCTAGTGGACTTTTTCTGACTTTGGTAGGAAAACTCAATAACTTTATTTTAGCAGTTTTTTTGACTTTGGTTGGAAAACCAAAAAGCTACAAAAGAGAGCCAACATGGCTCTTCTAGAATTTTTTTCTAGCAGGTTTTCTGACTTTGATCAGAAAACCCAAGAGCTGTCTAGAGCAGACAGCTATCTAGAGGCCTATCTCAAGCAGACTACAGAGCTGTCAGCTTGTACCCATCACAGACTTCAAGTCATGTCTTCTTTTTTCCTACTTTATTTACATTTCAAATGTTTCCCCCTTTCCAGATCTCCCCTTTGGAACCTCCCCATTTTCTCCCCCTCCCCCTGCCACTATGGGGGTATTCTCCCACCCACCCACACACCCACACACCCACAGTTGTCTTCCCTACTTTGCATTCTCCTATACTGGGGGATCTTACACCCTTAGGCCCAAGGGCCTCTCCTCCCCCTGGTGGCTAACAAGACCCTCCTCTGCCACATATGTGGCCAGCACCATGGGTCCCTTCATGTGTATTCTTTGGTTGGTGGATCAGTCTCCCACAGAACCAGGGGAGTCAGGCCAGTTGCCACTGTTGCTGCCTCCCTGGAGATGCAAACTTCCTCAGCTCCTTCAGTCCCTTCTCCAAGTCCTCGATCTGGGACCTCACACTAAGCCCTAGTGTTGCTGCAAAGTGACTCTTGGGTATTTCAAACTTGTGGGCTAATAACCACTTAACAGTGAGAATATACCATGTTCATTCTTTTGTGACTGCGTTAACTCGCTCAGGATGATATTTTCAAGATCCATCCATTTGTCTGCGAATTTCATGAAGTCACCATTTTTAATAGCTGAGTAGTATTAACATTGTGTAAATGTACCACATTTTCTATATCCATTCCTCTGTGGAGGGACATCTGGGTTGTTTCCGGCTTCTGGCTATTATAAATATGGCTGCTATGAACATAGTGGAACACTTGTCTTTATTACATGTTGGAACATCTTCTGGGTATATGCCCAGGAATGGAATAGCTGGATTCTCAGGTAGTATTATGTTCATTTTTCTGAGGGTCCACTAAACTGATTTCCAGAGAGGTTATTTCAGATTGCAATCCCACCAGCAATGGAGGAGTGTTTCTCTTTCTCCACATCCTTGTCAACATCTACTATCACCTGAGTTTTTGATCTTAGCCGTTCTGACTGGTATGAGGTGGAATCTCAGTGTTGTTTTAATTTGCATTTCTCTGATGACTAAGGGTGTTGAACATTTCTTTAGATGCTTCTCGGCCATTCGAGTTTCCTCAGTTGAGAATTCTCTGTTTAGCTCTCTTCCCCTTTTTTTGATAGGGTTATTTGGATCTCCGGAGTCTAGCTTCTTGAGTTCATTGTATACATTGGATATTAGCCCTCTACTGGATGTACGATTGGTAAATATCTTTTCCCAATCTGTAGGTTGCCATTTTGTCCTATTTACAGTGTCCTTTGCCTCACAGAAGCTTTGTAATTTTATGAGGTCCCCTCTGTTGATACTTGATCTTAGAGCACAAGCCATTGGTGTTCTGTTTAGGAACTTTTACCCTGTGCTCATGTGTTTGAGAATTTTCCCCACTTTCTCTTCTATTAGATTCAGTGTATATGGTTTTATGTGGAGGTCCTTGATCCACTTGGACTTGAGCTTTGTACAGGAAGATAGGAATAGATCAATTTGCAATTTTCTACGTGTAGACCACCAGTTGAACCAGCACCATTTGTTGAAGATGCTGTCTTTTTTCCACTGTATGGTTTTAGCTCCTTTGTGAAAGATCAAGTGACTTTATAGTCACTTGTGTGTGGGTTCATTTCTGGGTCTTCGATTCTATTCCATTGATCTACCTGCCTGTCACTGTACCAATACCGTGCAGTTTTTATCACTACTGCTCTGTAATACAGCTTGAAGTCTGGGAGGCTGATTGCCCCAGAAGTCCTTTTATTGTTGAGAACAGTTTTTGCTATCCTGGTTTTTTTTGTTATTCCATATGAATTTGAGAATTGCTCTTTCTAGGTCTATGAAGAATTGAGTTTGGATTTTGATGGGGATTGCACTGAATCTGTAGATTGCTTTTGGCAGGATGGCCATTTTAACTGTATTAATCCTGCCAATCTATGAGCATGGAAGATCTTTCCATCTTCTGAGGTCTTCTTCGATGTCTTTCTTCAGAGACTTGAAGTTCTTGTCATACAGATCTTTCACATGTTTGGTTAGAGTCACACCAAGATATTTTATATTGTTTGTGACAATTGTGAAGGGTGTTATTTCCCTAATTTCTTTCTCAGCCTGTTTATCCTTTGAGTATACAAAGGCTACTGATTTGCTTGAGTTAATTTTGTATCCAGCCACTTTGCTGGAGATGTTTATCAGCTCTAGCAGATCTCTGGTGGAGTTTTTCAGGTCACTTAAGAATACCATCATATCATCTGCAAATAGTGATATTTTGATTTTTTACTTTCCAATTTGTATCCCTTTGACCTCATTTCATTGTCTGATTGCTTTAGCTAAAACTTCAAGTACTATATTGAATAGATAGGAAGAGAGAGGGCAGCTTTGCCTAGTCCCTGATTTTAGAGGGATTGCTTCGAGTGTCTCTCCATTTAATTTGCTGTTGGCTACTGGTTTGCTGTATATTGCTTTTACTATGTTTAGGTATGGTCCTTGAATTCCTGATCTTTCCAAGACTTTTATCATGAAGGGATGTTGAACTTTGTCAAATGCTTTTTCAGCATCTAACGAAATGACCATGTGATTTTTTTCTTTGAGTTTGTTTATATAGTGGATTACATAGATGGATTTCCAGGTATTGAACCATCCCTGCATCTCTGGGATGAAGCCTACTTGATCATGATGAATGATCATCATGATGTGTTCTTGGATTCGGTTTGCATGAATTTTATTGAGTATTTTTGCATCGATATTCATAGGGGAAATTGGTCTGAAGTTTTCTTTCTTTGTTGGGTCTTTGTGGAGCTTTGGTATCAGTGTAACTGTGGCCTCATAGAATGAACTGGGTAGTGTTCCTTCCATTTCTATTTTGTGGAATAGCTTGAAGAGTGTTGGTAATTAGGTCTTCTTTGAAGGTCTGATAGAATTTTGCACTGAACCCATCTGGTCCTGGGCTTTTTTTGGTTGGGAGACTTTTAATGACTGTTTCTATTTCTTAAGGGGTTATGGGACTGTTTAGATGGTTTATCTGATCCTGATTTAACTTTGGTAATTGGTATCTGTCTAGAAACTAGTCCGTTTTCTCCAGATTTTCCAATTTTGTTGTGTATAAGCTTTTGTTGTAGGATCTGATAATTTTTTTAATTTCCTCAGAGTCTGTTGTTACATCTCCCTTTTCATCTCTAATTTTATTAATTTGCATCCTGTTTCTTTGACCTCTTGTTAGTCTGGCTAAGGGTTTATCTATCTTGTTGATTTTCTCAAAGAACCAGCTCCTGGTTTTGTTGATTCTTTGTATAGTTCTTTAGTTTCCACTTGGTTGATTTCAGCCCTTAATTTGATTATTTCCTGCCTTCTACTCCTCTTGGGTGGATTAGCTTCTTTTTGTTCTAGAACTTTCAGGTGTGCTGTTACGCTGTTAGTATATGCTCTTTCCAGTTTCTTTTTGGAGGTGTTCAGAGCTATGAGTTTTCCTCTTAACACTGCTTTCATTGGGTCCCATAGGTTTGGGTAAGTTGTACTTTCATTTTCATTAAACTTTAGGAAGTCTTTAATTTCTTTCTTTATTTCTTCCTTGACCAAGTTATCATTGACCAGAGCAATGTTCAGCTTCCACATGTATCTGGGCTTTCTGTTCTTGTTGTTGTCATTGAAGACCAACCTTAATCCGTAGTGATCTGATAGGAGGCATGGGATTATTTCAATCTTCTTATATCTGTTGAGGTTTGTTTTGTGACCAATTATAAGATCAATTTTGGAGAAGGTACCATGAGGTGCTGAGAAGAAGGTATATTCTTTTGATGTCGGATGAAATGTTCTATAGATATCTGTTAAATCCATTTGTTTCATAGCATCTGTTAGTTTCACTGTGTGTCTGTTTAGTTTATGTTTCCAAGATCTGTCCATTGTTGATAGTGGGGTGTTGAATTCTCCCACTATTATTGTGTGAGGTGCAATGTGTGCTTTGAGCTTAATATAGTTTCTTTTATGAATGTGGTCGCTCTTGCATTCGTGGCATAGCTGTTCAGAATCCAGAGTTCTTCTTGGTAGATTTTTCTTTTGATGAGTTTGAAGTGTCCTTCCTTATCTTTTTTGATGACTTTTGGTTGAAAGTCAATTTTATCTGATATTAGAATTTGCTACTGCAGCCTGTTTCTTGGGGCCATTTGCCTGAAAAATTGTTTTCCAGCCCTTTATTCTGAGTTAGTGTTTGTCTTTAACATGGAGGTGCATTTCCTTGATGAAGCAAAATGCTGGGTCCTGTTTATGGATCCAGTTTGTCAGTCTATGTCTTTTTATTGGGGAGTTGAGACCTTTGATGTTAAGAGATATTAAAGAATAGTGATAGTTGTTTCCTGTTATTTTTGATGTTGTTTATATGTTTGTGTGGCTATCTTCTTTTGAGTTTGTTGAAAGATTACTTTCTTGCTTTTTCTTGAGTGTAGTTTCCCTCCTTGAGTTGGCGTTTCCAATGTATTATTCTTTGTAGGGCTGGGTTTGTGTAAACATACTGTGCAAATTTGGATTTTTCATAGAATATTTTGGTTTCACTATTTACGATTATTGAGAGCTTTGCTGGGTGTAGCAGCCTGGGCTGGCATTTGTGTTCTTTTACAGTCTGTATGAGATCTGCCCAGGATCTTCTGGATTTCATAGTCTCTGGTGAGAAGTCTGGTGTAATTCTGATAGGTTTGCCGTTATATGTTACTTGCCCCTTTTCCCTTACTGCTTTTAATATTCTTTGCTTGTTTTGTGTATTTGGTGTTTTGACTATAATGTGACAGGAGGAATTTCTTTTCTGGTCCAGTCTATTTGGCGTTCTGTAGGCTTCTTGTATATTTATGTTCATCTCTTTCTTTAGGTTAGGGAAGTTTTCCTCTATAATTTTGTTGAAGATATTTACTGGTCCTTTGAGTTGGGAATCTTCACTCTCCTCTATACCTATTATCCTCAGGTTTGTCTTCTCATTGCATCCCAGATATCTTGGATGTTTTGGGTTAGGAGCTTTTTGGATTTTGTGTTTTTTTTGACTGTTGTGTCAATGTTTTCTATGGTATAATCTGCACCTGAGATTCTCTCTTCCATCTCTTGTATTCTGTTGGTGATGCTTGCATCTGTGACTCCTGATTTCTTTCCTCTGTTCTCTAACTCCAGGGTTTTATCCTTTTGTGATTTCTTTATTGTTTCTATTTCTGTTTTTAATTCCTGAATGGTTTTGTTCATTTGTTTGATTGTATTTTCCTGTAATTCTTTAAGGGATTTTTGCGTGTCTTCTTTATGGGTTTCTAGTTGTTTACCTGCATTCTATTGTATTTCTTTAAGGGAGTTATTTATTTCCTTCTTAAAATCTTCTATCATCCTCTTGTTAAGTGATTTTAAGTCCGAGTCTTCCTTTTCTGGTGTGTTGGAGTATCCAGGGCTGGCTGTGGTGGGAGAGCTGGGTTCAGCTGAAGCCAAGTAGTCTTGGTTTCTGTTCCTTGTGTTCTTACCTTTGCCTTTCACCATCTGGTTATCTCTGGTGTTAGCTGGTCTTTCTCTCTCTGACTGTGGCTTGTCTTTCCTTCAAGCCCAGGTCTCAATATTCCTTAGAGACCAGTTCTCTCTCCTGGCTGTTCCTCAGTCCTTGTGTCTGGAGTCCTCCTGTTGCTGGCTTTTCCACACATGTGGGCAGTTGGCTTTTTCCTGGCACTGTTTGGCTATGGAGGCCTGGTGGCCCAGGCAGAGGTTTCTGAGGTGACCAATGGTGAGCCTTATGCTGGCAGCTCAACTTCAGTATGTGTAAGAGTTTCCCAGATAGTACTGGTTTTGAAGGCATGAATTGGTCATGGAGAGCCACTGAGTCTTGGCACTGTGTGACAGTGCTAGAGTCCCTAAAAGGAAGCCAGGAGAGGCCATTTGTTGAAGGTGAAGCTCCAACTGTAGTAGAAACTCTAGGGTTGATGAGTCCATGCAGAAAAAAATAAGGTGTAGACTCATGTGTCAGGAATAGCATCCCCAAAGTGAATCCAGGATAGGCTATTGTTGAAAATGAAGTATTTGCACCAAAGACTCCAGGATTTTGGAGAAGCCAGTACATGGGACAACTACCAACAACCAAGGACTGCAGCAGCTAAGAAGTGGATCGGGCCTGACCCTAGGAGACAAGCTGTGTGTGCTGTAAAAGTAGGGCTAGAGAATTAGCCCAGGCCCTTTGGAGTCCAGAAGCATGTGAATGAATCATGGGTCTGGCACTGAGCTCTATAAATGCTGGACTCAGTGTCTGATTTGGGTGTGATAGTGCCCTGATTCTTCCCTCCTGGAGTAAGAAAGTATATAATTTTATTTTTGATTTCTACAGGAGTCCACTGTTCAGAGACTGAACTTTTAAAGAAACTTTGGGTATTTTAGAGAGATCACTCTAAAATATATATTTTTATGTCAGATAAACTGAGAGAGATTTTGAATATTTTAGAGAAAATTTGAACTTTGAAGGGGACTTTGCATATTTTAAAGAGACCGGACTTTTAAAGTATTTAGATTTTAAAGACTGTGGGACTTTTAAAAGTTGGAATCTTTTTACTTTTAATAACATTTAATATTATTTTGATATTAATATGAAATCTTGGAGCTAAGTGAAAAAGTAATATGAAAAAAAGAGATCAATGTCAACTTGACAAAAGCTAGAGTCATTTGAGAGGTGGGAACTGCAATTGAGAGAATGTTCTCACAGGATTAATCCATGGGCAAGTCTGTAGGGCATTGTTTTGATTGATTATTTATATCAGAAGTCTCAGATCATTGTGAGAATTGCTACTCCTAAACTGGTAGTCCTAGGTGCTATAAGAAAACAGGCAGCAGGCTGAGCAAGCCAGTAAGCAGCACTCCTCCATGATTTTGGCTTCATAATGGCTTCACTTACTACTTCCATGCTCTTGCCGTGAATTGCTGCTTTTATTTTCTTCAGTGATGGGGTATGATCTGAGAGTAATAAGCTGAAATACACCATTTTCTCTCCATGTTGCTTTTGGTTGTGGTATTTTATCACAGCAATAGAAACCCTAAGACACGGAGCCTTATGAGCACCCTCCTCCCTCTAAGTGGGAATGTTTCAGTTCAGATGACAGATCTACATAACACATACAAATAAGGTTTGTTTTAGTAACACTCTTCTAAGGACCTTTGAGGGAAATCCAATATCCAACCTGTTAAAAGGTTGCTCAAAAATTTGTCATTTGAAAGCTTCTATTGTGGACACTTATTAGTACTTTTTGACATTTCAATAATTTTGTAATGGTATATAAATCAACTTAAAAATAAAATTGTGTTGGTTTTCTGTTAGTATAATGAAATATTTATGTTAATCAACTTAGAAAGAAAAAAGTTGCTGAACAAAACAGTGCTGTTGTACATATGCACTCATAAAAGCTGTGGCTGAATGCCCAAGATCCATACAAGATCAAGTCAGTCAAAGTCCCAGCATGATGACAGATGGGGTCATGAAGCCCACCTGTAGCCAAGAGTTATTGAAAGTGGATGGTGGCTGTGGAAGGGAGAATCAGTTGTGTTCAAGGATGCAGACCCTGAGAAACTACCCCTGCTTTAGTAGAGTCCTACTACAGCCATACACAGATAGGTTACCTTAAGCTGATTCAGTGGGGGAAAAGAATACATGAAGTTGGGAGGAGAAGGGGGGTATAGAATGAAGGGGTGTGTGTGATCAAATATATTACATGCATGTATGAAATTCTCAAACAATTGAAAAAAGAAAATGTTCACTTTAGGTTTTTTAAAGTTGATTTTGGCTCATAATTGATTGGCCTATAGCTTCATGCCTTTGGTAAGGCAGCATTTCATAGTAGCAGTGCTTGATGGAGCGACACTGACTTTCTCAGGAGACAGTAAACAAGAAGGAAATGGCCAAGGTCCTATCATATTTTTTGAGAGGGCACCCTCAAATATGTTGAAGCCAGTCTTTGAGGGGACATTCAAGTACAAATGATAGCATAGGGTTATTCAAAAGTCTATAATCTTATATGTTTTATTGTAAACACTTATCAGGATTTTTGGTACTTATAAAGTACTAATATGTTTATAAAACATAAGTATTATAGAAAAAGTTCATATTTTCAATAGTCACATAGGCATTAACTGGTGCTAGAAAGCCATGGTGAAATTTGTTCTATGCATGAGAATCCTTTATCTCCAGTTATTATCCAGTATAAGTACCAAGGCTTCCCTGGAATGTGCTGCCATCCAGGACAAGGTGAACGGCCAGGTCTGTAAGCCTGTGTGCAATCAGTACTCCACTGAGTGTAATAGAGTCTATATCACAACAGAAACTGACCAGACTGTGAATACATATGATGAATGCTGAGTCTCGGAAGTTAGTCCTAAGCAGGTGACTCTTTTGGCACAAATACATATTATCAGGAGAGAGAAGCCACCATGAGCTGTAACCTTTTTCTGGATTTCTTCCATGGATGTTTACTGATGGACTCAAATGAGTCACACGATCCTCTCAGTAGGAAGCATTGTCCCTCTGCCAGCCTCCCTGTGGAAGCTCAGTCAATATTAATTGAATGAATGAATGAACTGACATGAAGTATGTGGTAGGTGATGTGGAAAGACTTGCCCATGGTGGTCATATGGGCCTCCTGGCACACAAGCAATAGAATTTGGAGGTTGTTATTTTGCTTAGCTGGTGGCCAAGATAATGGCTTTGCAATGACAATGCTTCCACATTCAAAAAATATCTTTAGTATATATCTGCCAACACTTTTTTATCTTGACATTAAACAGGGATACAAAGTTTCTTTGCATAGCATCATTCAAAAAACAAGAAAATGGAAGCCCTACTCTGCTACTCAGACATAAATTTCCAAGGGCTGCCTGAGAATTTGGGATATATCTCTATCGCTATCTCTATCTCTATCTCTCTATCTCTATCTATAATGATATATATATCAGGATATCTATATCAGGATATCTATATCTATATATCTATATATAGATATATATATAAAATTCTCTTTCTTTTCTCTTACACCAAACCTTCCCATATACCCCTCCTTCTTCTCTTTCAGATTGAAGGCTTTTCCCATTAATTGCTGATATATATATATATATATATATATATATATATATATATATATATATTAACTAGCTCTTTCTGTATAACGTTACTTTTGTATATATACTTTCAGGGCTGACCTTTGGTTTTGAATAACCACTTGATATGCTCTTTTCTGAGGAAGACTATTTCTTCTGCTCTCAGCATTCCTTAGTTGCCTGCAGTTCTCTGTGTAGGTTGAAGACTCCTGAGCTTTCTTCCTTCTTTCCACTTTAGCATGTCTACTGGTTTCCTCCTTATTCAACTGTTTCATACTTAGTAGGACTTAGTAGGAGATACAATCTCACTCCCTGTTTCTGTGGCTCTTAAAATCGCTCTATCGCCTCTTCTGTAGTGACCCCTGAACCTTAGATGCAGGAGTTGTGTTGTAGATGTATCAGTTGGTACTGGTCTCCATAACTCTGAATTTTGATTGGGTCTGTTTTCTATAATAGTCTCCATCTGTGGCAAAGAGAAGTTTCCTTGATGCTACATTTATCTATGTGCATAAGAACTAATATTTAGCATATAGTTATGGATTGTGCTGGTTTAGTACAATGGGAGTTGTAGGTTCTCCTCCAAGATCTATGACTTCTCTTTTCCCTGGATAATTAGCTAGGTTTTCAGTACCAATCATGATCTTTCTCCTGTTGAGTAGGTCTTAAGGTCAATTAGAGAGCTGTTGATTACTACAAGGTCTGGGTGCCACTACTGTAATCTTAATGTTATCGTACAATGTTGGCTGTGGTTCATAAGTGTCATACCTGAGTAAGAGTGTAGGTTGTTTTCCTCTATCAGAAAATTACATGGTGCCTTCTGGTATCATGATTGCTTGTCCTCAGAAGGAGACTTTCATGCCAATTCCAGCTCAAGGGCCTCTGGGCCCTGTGTCTGATGTACGTGATGTCTTCAGCAATAGAAACTTACTTTTTACCTTGATTGGGGGGGGGGGGGCAACCAAGGGCAAGAGCAATAGGCTGTATGTTTGAGGAGTCTCATTAGGAGCCAACAACTCAAAAGAAGGTTTCTCAGGCTTGATATAGGGATTTTGCTACATAGTCTTTGACTCTTGGAGAGCATTGTCAGCCCAGATGGGAAAATTGCTTTTAAACTATATATGTGTATCTATACACTGACTTATGTGTATTATAGACGGTTTTAGGTAGTTAATAGTATTTCTTATAACTTTCAGACATCCTTACTGTCATTCCTCTCCCCCCGTTTTGATACTTATCTCCCTCCCCCTCCAGAATTGGAACCCTCCCCTTTATTTTATTTTCCATGACATTCATTTCAGTTTTCAAAACAATAAAACAACAACATTTACTTTCACATTTTTTGTATGATATAATGTCTACCTAAGTTGTCTTGTTAAAGGAAGTGTGACTGTCACCAATCCACTTGGTGAATGAACACCCTGGCCCTTGGTCAACAACCACAGATGAAAGCAGCAGAGAAAGAGATACACTAGAAGCAGCAAACCTTCGAATGTGTAGTCCATCAGCATGTCGTGTGGAGGGCATAAGAAGATTTGCAAAGGGCTGGTGAGATGGCTCAGAAGTTAAGAACACTGGCTGTTCTTCTAGAAGACCTGGATTCAATTCTCAGCATCTTCATGGTGGCTCTCCTAACTGCCTATAATACCAGTTCTATGGGATCCAATACCTTTATCTGGGTTCCAAGGTACCATGTGTGCATGTGGTGCATAGACATACAGGCTGGCAGAACACACACACACACACACACACACACACACACACACCGAATAGAAATGATATTTCAGAGATTTTAAGAGGATAGATAAAGAAAGTTCAGCTGACCACATCTCAGGAGATAGGGGAAGATAGACCCAGCTAGTGAAAAAGGTCATGGAATGTTTGTGTGGTTCTTTAGAGACTGACTAAGCAGACCCTCTGATGTCATTTTGTACCCTGAGTGAATACTGCTTTATTCATCTGCATTTGTCATCTGCATTCTTCCTCTCTTTTGAGAATCAAGAATTTGTTTCCAGGCTTCATTCTTGGGAACACTCTACTGTGCTACCTGACCCTAGAGTCCGCTGCCTTCCATGTGGATAATATTTTGTCAATAGGGAACATGTACCAGTTGGTGCAGCTAACTGGAAATCCAGACTGTGCCCAGAGAGCTTGACTACAGTCCCATCGACACAGCAATACTTCTCAGGCACCAAGCTTTGTTTTTCATCTCTCAAAATATCTCAGAGTTTTCCAAGTTATTACATACAGACTTCCTTCAAAGGAGGTTGTGACATGGAATTAGAATCCTTCCCATTTTAAACAACTCACAAGTAACAGTTTTCTCAAGAACAAGTCATCACCAAATTTCTTCCCATTTTTGTTCATTTTGTCTGCCCATGCTCCTGAGTTGGTTGACCTCTTTGAAATATCTCTGACACTTTCTTTGTAACTTGTGAACACTGAGGTCCCTTCAATCCCATTCTGCTGTTCCTTCTGCTGTGTTGTAAATGACAATGGGCTGACAAGATCCCCCTTCAGAGGAGAAGTTAATCAATTCCACACTGAGTTTCTGGGGAAAATCAAAGATGATTCTCCCATTAAACAAATAAAGAAGCATTTGACAAGTACATCCAGAGTAAGGTGTTCTTTAACAGCCAATTTTATTCAATACAGAAGACTTTCTTATGTAAATTTTGCTCACCTTTGGAAGAATTCTTGAAACTCAAATAAAAGAAGCAAAATTGTGACCAAATGTGAAAACTGTAGGTTTATTATTTTTTTTCTTTCTAGTTAGAGTTTTATTCTGAAGCCCAGGCTTCAGACCTGAATGCCTGGAAATCCTCCTGTACCTGCCTTTTAAGAGCTGGAATTTATGAGAATTAACTATCATATTTGGCAAAATCTTTTAATAATAAAAAGCAGTATTAATTAGTCAAAGATGCCTTCAATAACCTTTAGGATAGTCACATTCTTCTTGGTTTTGAACTTAACCTAAATTCCCCAAATATCTTTCCATTAGGGATCCCAACAGGCTAATGATTCTGTTTCCTTCCTCTAGAACCACTTGCACAGGATCACACAGAATTGTGTTGAGATGAACTGACAGAAGGCAATGTTATTTAAAAGGTAAGAAAACCATTATATATCAAGTGTTAGTCCACAGAAATCCTAATTCCCACTGTGTGTGTAGCAGAATTCCCCCAAATTGTCATTTTTCATTTCTGGACAAATGATCTTTCCCTGCTGAGACCTACTGTCCCCTCACTATGTGAGGTTGGCACAACTTCCTGCCATGTGGTCAGTTATTTGCCTTCGGTTAACTGAGCTGCCCCCACAGGGCCCACCCCTGTCCGTCACACATGCTCCTCTTCCATGTGAGCTTGTCCTGGCTCACTCACCTTGCTCTTCAGAGACTGATTTCTTATACAGAACTAACTCTTGGTCTGTTGCCCTGGATCCAGTGACGTTTGTGTGCATCTGTTCTAAGGGAGTCACTGAAGTGGACGCTGTGGGCCAAAGTCGCAGAAGGGCAGTTTAAAGTACCGTGCAAATGGATGCATGCAGGCCTTCTACCCAGGATGTAGACAACTCTGTCACAGTCTCTGTCCATCCACCCCTCACAGACCTCTTTTTAGATTCCTTCCTTTCAACTAATAATTTTCTCCTACTTTGCGTTGGACCATAACCAAGAACACATCCACACAGATTCCTTACAGAAAAGGCCTCTGTAAACATCAAATCTAGTGATGAAGAGAACATTATGGAGATGTTGACACATAAGTACGAGCTCACATGCTGAACAAGACCCTAAGACCCAGGGCTAGGATCAGTTCTGGTTGTGGCTTCTGGAAAGATGCAGGTTTGTTGGGAAGCCCAAATAGCAGTATTGACCACAGGTTTAATGACAGTTATGATATTGAAAGCCAACAAAAAGTTTTACTTAGGAACTTATCACAGGCAACTGGACAAATGAACTTTTGCTGCTCTCTTAGGGTTTCTGTTGCTGCAATGAAACACCATGAATAAAAAGCAAGCTGGGAAGGGAAAGGTTTATTGTACTTCCATTTCCACATTGCTATTCATCACCAAAGGAAGTCAAGACAGGTACTCAAGCAGGACAAGATCTTGGCTGCAGGACACTGGAAGCAGGAGGTGATGCAGAGGCCATGGAGGAGTGCCTGCTTTCCACAGCTTGCCCAGCCTGCTTCCTTATAGAAGCTAGGAACACCAGCCAAGGGATAGCACCACTCACAATGGGCTGGCTCCTCCTCCATCAATCACTAATTGAGAAAAGCCTTATAGCAAGATCTTATGGAAGCATTTTCTCAGTTAAGGTTTCTTCCTTTCAGACAGCTCTAATTTGTGTGTGAAGTTGACAGAAGACTAGCCAGCAGAGACTAGGCTAGTTATATTGAGCTTCCAAGAAAAAAAAAATCTCCCTCTTGAAGCCATTGTTTACTTGGAGTGTAAGTGGCTATACCCATGGGAAAAAAATCCATAAATCCTTAAGGACTACTTACATTTGCTTTGGAAAAGAGTTGGAGAGTTAGGTCTAGGTCGAAGTCCAGGATCTTTACATTTTGCCAATACCTAATTTTACTTAACTTACCAGAATTTATCCTGTAAAAATCTTGCTATTTGGAAGATAATCCTAGCACAGGAATGACAGTGAGCAAATAAGAATCTGTCACAGAGGAGTGTTAACAGAGGCGGTTATGGGAACCCATGATCAATCCTGTAAGGTAGAGCACACCAAAGCCATGCCGCAGACAGATGTACTAATCCAGCAGTACTCAGCTTCTCTGGCTGGAGGGAAGCTGCCATAGGACTTCTCCCTTGCAATCCTATTGTGCCACTACCCATTAACAGCAGCCCCAAAGCCGAGAGACTATGTTCCTGCTGAGCAGTCCCTTCAGGTGAAGAAGTAAGTGGCTATGCTGTGAGATTTTCCCCAACTTTGGGTCCTCTTGTTCTCTTCATAAATCCTTCCTGAAACCTGAAGCAAATTAGAATTCTGTGACGTTCCCAACCCCTAAGAATCTTTCATTCTGTCCATGTATGTGGCACCAAACTGAAGATTTCTTGGCAACACTGTAAAATTGTAGTAATTTAAAAACATCAGAAAAAGTGAGTGACCAAAGTCGGCAGGTAAACAAATACATCACTTTAGAGGCTCACCTTTATTTGCTAGTTTCAAGCTTAGTGTTGAAGCTGTATTAGACACTGTGGCTAAAGTGGTATATTACTTCTGGAAAGATTCACCCCATAAAACCCAGCTGCATGTTACTGCACACTGAAAACCTCCCTTTAGCTTTGATCCATCTTGATCTTTGTGAGTTACCTTAAATGTGACAGGTAGGTGACTGTGCTAAGTAGCTTGAAATGACTTTTGATCAAATGTAATAAAATTCTCTCCTGCAGCTTGCTTATCTCATCTCTCCTACCTATCTGGAAGAATTGCCTGTCTGCGGATGTTTCTACTGTGACATTTTATGCCCTATTAGTATCGGTCTTCGTTGTTTAGGAAGGGCTATTGAGCTTCAACAGGCCCCAGCACGTGGGCTGTAGCAGGGCAGTACTCTATTACCTTAGCCCATCCTTCCAGTAGCACAATAGTGACCTCAGGATTGGCCCTTTCTTTTCTGTTTTACATAATAGTCCGTGTGTGTGTGTGTGTGTGTGTGTGTGTGTGTGTGTGTGTGTGTTAGGGACTGAGCCCAGGGTTTTGCTTTGCACATGATATGCAAATGTTCTACCATTGACTGCATTCCTGGCCCTTGGGGTCTCATTAAGTCCTGTAGCCTGATTGGGAACTTGCTGTCTTCCTTGTTCTGTCTCCCATGTGTTGGGATTACAGGTCTGTGCCACAGTTCCATTTATCAGTGTTTTTACACTGTTAATGTCCCCAGTGCACAGACAGGATAGGAATCATCATGCCACAATCATGCGAATGACCTACATCTTTTTCTGTGTCTTTGTTGAAGATGACTTCTGCTAAAATGCCCCATTCTGTCAGCTCTGGCCTCGTATTCAATTTTCTCTGTTCATTTGATAAGTATGAGCTGATGTTTGTTCTGGGGATGAACACATTGCTAAGCCTTGGGGCACAACAGAGTGTGAACTGAACAGAGGATGCCTGTGTAGCTTACATCTAAGAAAAGGAGAGAAACAGTGAAAGTACCAGGAAGGATCCAGTGAGTGGGCTTAGTAGGTAAAGGACTCCTCAGAAGCTTGGAAATCTGAATTTGATTCCTGGAGCCTATGTAAATGTAGGAAAGAACCAACACCACAAAGGTGTTTTCCAACACACGCACTTGCGAGCGCACACACACACACCAATAAAAAATAAAAGCACAAATGGCATGGCAATAAATATATGTATAATTGAAAATTGGAAAAATTGTTATAAATTATTTTATGGTACCTTTGGAAGGTGCATCTGTGGAGACTGAAGAATGAAAGAAAGGAGACAAAATAGAGTAACACATTATCCAGGTACTCAGTTAACTAGCATGGTAGTAAATCCAATGTGAGTTTGAACAATTTACATGACCTATAATTCTTAATTTCTTTAGCCAGGAAATAAAGATGATAACGCCATCTACCTCTAAAAGCCCTGGGTTTGGACAGATTTATATAAATCACCCAGTACAAAGCAAGTGCTCTGTAAACAGGAGCTACTAATTATTATTTATTAGACTGAGGAGGTGTGAAGGCCAGGTGGGGCCAGCCACGCTTAGAGTTGTGAGGAAAAGCATTCAAGAAGAGAGAACAGTGTCTATTCAAAGCTGCTGGAGCTCCTAGGATCTGTGGAAAGGCCAGTGTCGCTAGAACTGTGCGAGTGAGGGAGAACACACTGGAGGATGGCGTGGGTGGGCACCATATGGTGGCTGCGTGAGCGCCAGCCCAGAGAAGGCAGATGCTGGGTTCCTTCAGAGTTGCTTTCCCTCTAGAGAATGTGAAAGGACAGAGGGCAAAGATGTTGAGAACGTGTGTAAGAGGGTGGTTCTATTGAAAGTCTGTGGAACTCAAGTGAATCAGGACAGGAGGAAAGATGACCGGGACTAACGTAAGGAAGAAACAGGAGCGGCGGAGTGGGTGGCATCCATCCCACAGGAAAGGTACTTCAGGAAACGTGAGCTTCAGGAAGAAAACAGGGTCTTTAGGTCTTTAGATGTGGTAGATGAGCTGGCCTAATTTCGGAGGGTAACAAAGGCCAGGGAGTGACTCTGAAATCACATGACTGAAGTGGGGCATTGAAGACAGTCACAGAGAGAAGTCAAGCATGGAAGAGAACACGTATTGGAGAGATTGCCCGTACAGAGTCCTGCTACCAACCAATATGACGGCATTGCATGAATTAGAGAATGATACCCCTTTTCCTGTGGCTTTATCATCATCTACCAGAATCTGTCAAAACATCTTTGCAGAGACACTGATGGACTTATACAGCTGTCTACAAGCTGGATCCAACAAGAATGACCGAAGTCGGGGAAGAGGAAGATGCTCCGGGAACTCAGGCTGGAAGTGACCAAAGAGACGTGAGAAGAGTTTGTTGATTGACAGTCAGGATTGGGAGAAGCAGTGTTGAGACTAGTGGTTTGAATCTCAGGGGAGGAAGAATAATACTGTACAAAAGAGAATAGGGTCCCAACTGTTTGAGGTTTATGAAGTGAGAGGCTCAGCACAGAAGGTCCTGACAAAGGGTAGCCTCCTGGATTGCCGACATATTTTTATTATTTATTAAAAATTTTATGCACTATATTTTGATCATATTCTTTCTCCTTCAACTCCTCCCAGACTGTCCCTAACTCCCTGCCTACACAATTTCATATCCTCTCTCTCAAACAAAAGCAAATTTATAAAAAATGAAAATCAAAACAAAGAAAAAAGAAACTCGGCAACACAAAACAAAACAAAAAACTTATATGCAGACACGAACACCAGGAAAACAAACAAACAAACAAACAATAAAACAAAACACGGAGTCTATTTTGTATTACCTAACTACTCCAGGGCTTTATGAATAGTGCCTGGAGTGTGGTTGATATCCCCAGTGTCATTTCACTGGAGAAAACCGTTTTCCCTTTCTCAGCAAATATCAATTGTAAATAGCTTCTTGGTTAAGGATTGGATATTCTGTCCACCTCCCATTTCAGTCATAAGATGTTTCCTGGTTTGAACCTGTGAGGGTCTTGGCTACGACCACAGTCTCTGTGAGTTCATATGTGCCTCAGCCCTGTTGTGCTTGGAAGACTCTGTTTCCTTGCTGTGAGCTAGCACCTCTGGTTCTTACAGTCTTCCTTCCTCATCTCCCCCATAGATTCCTGAGCACTGAGGGAAGGAATTTGATAAAGACATCCCAGTATTACAAAGATCCCCAGTCTCCGTACACTGTCAGGTTGTGGGTCTCATGTTGATTCTGGAAGCTTCTCTGATGACAGCTGCATGATACACAAATCTATGGGTGAAATTGTCACATGGAGTCATTTTATTGCTATGTTCCTTTAGCAGAATAAGGTTTAGTTCTATTTTTTTTTTCTTTACAAAATATTTCTGATTGTCTTTGTTGGATTTTCCCCCTCTTCCAAACTTTCCAGCAAATAATTTGTGCCTCTTTTATCTCTAGATCTTCTTTGTTTTCCTAAAAGCCACTGGGTAGATTCTTATTTCCCCCAACACAATGTGTGCCCTTTAAGGGTGGAACACTGCCTTGTCTCTGTGTTTATTCAGTGATGGTTGAGACATGATAAATGTGGAATGAGTGAGTGAATAAAAATAATTTTTGCTACCAAAAATGGTAATTTTTGCTAGAAAAATATAATTGCTTATTCACATGAACTAGCTTTATTTATGTTGCATCTAGAATCACTTTTAGTGTGAACGTTGGGTACTGCAGAGATAATATTTAGTGGTGTTGCCTACCTTTTCTCTTATTAGATAGATTATTTTGTAGTTGTTTTTAATACTAACCATTTTATTCTATTTTGACATTAATAGCTATCAGTCTTGCTAAATGAGAGAAACATTTAAAATTTTTAAATTATAAACAACCATCAATTTTTGAATTCTTAGTATTCCTTTATTTTACCTTTTAAACTATTTTTTTGTTGTTGTTTTGGATATTCAGAAATCTCATGTTATTTCATCATTAACCCAATTATATATATTGGATTTATAATGGTATGCTTTTTCTCAGTAAGAAAAAGCTGAAAACATCAAATTCCATCTCTGTTTTGAGTGCATTCATGGCTATGTGGAATGAAGACTTTAACTGCTTTATGATCAATATTGGTATGTTTTTCTTTGATGACATAGAATATATAGTTTTTCTTTTCTGGGCAGTAAATGAAAGACTACTTAAAAGTTTCGTTTCTAAAGTATCATTTCACCGCAGGCAAGATGCCTTACCGAGTAATGGCGTTGTGGTCACATCTGATGACCTGGAATCAGTCCTTAGAACCCACATGGTTCAACAAAATAACAGTTTCAAAGGGTTTGCTGAACTTCAAATGATGTAAAATTTCAAGTATATACAAGAATTGAAAGGGAAAAAACATAGTCTTCAAGGACAGGCATTCCGCATCAGTGATCAGCTCTCACACAATCTGTCTCATCTGCATCTCTACACACGTCTCAGCTCTGCTGACCACCTGGATGATTTTGAAACAAATTTCATCTGCAGATATGTCAATATAGGACAACTAAGAAACTCTTTTAAAAACTAGGCATGGGACTGGGGAGACAGGTCGGTCAGTAAAATATTTTGTTTTAACAGCATGAGGATCTGAGTTTGCTACTTACAGCACATGTCAGATTTCTGGTTATGGTGATGTATGTTTATAATATCAGTGCTGGAGAGCCAGAGGCAGGAGGATCTCTGGGGCTCACTGGACAACTCCAGGACAATCCACTTCAAAGAAGGTAAGTGGCATTCCTAAGGATGACACTAAATATTGTCATCCTGGATCTAGGCAAAGACAAAGTTCTTTTGTGTTTTCTGTGCACTGAAGTTCAAATAAAATGCAAGGAAATCAGAAAAAGGCAAAACCATATACGTTAATGTGTACTCATGTACCCAAATACACATGTGTAAACACACATGGACACATATACACACATTAAAAAGTTAACCACAATGCTATGATCACATTTTAAAAATGAATACTTCTTACTTATATCAAATAGCTCACGATAATTTGAACTTTCTTCTTTTTATTTATCATTTTAAAATAGATACTGAATCGGCATTAAAAAGGGTTCATGACTGCACTCAACTGTTGCCTCAAATCTCACTCATTTTTTATACCATTCTGTTTCCTCTGCACTTTATTTGTGCAAAAGAACTTCCATGCACTGAACAGCATGAAAGAACTTCTTCTTTGCCCTTGAGAGAGTTGAATCAAGCTGAGGTTTTATGAGGAACAGTTGGTGCTTAGAGGTGTGTGCGACCACTGGGAGGCACACAATTCATGGTTGTCTCTCTGTGATGTTCATATCTCATAGTAATCACTGAGCTATTAAAGGTTGTGTTGGCACATGCGTTGCTACCTTGCTCCCAAACTGAAAGTGAAGCTTAGCCAAGCAAGTTTAGACACTTTTTTTTTTCTTAAAAAAAAAAGCAACTTAGAAAGTGCTTGTATCACAAAAGGAGTTTTGGCTAGGTGTGATATCATATAAAATAAATATAACTGCAGTGCTCTCAATAGTTTAGTATCTTTTGTAAGAAGTGCAAAAAAGAGTGAGTACACTGAAGCTGTTGTTGTTAGGCACATAAAATTCTGACATTAATTTTCATTTAAACAATTTGGAATCCCTATTTAGAGGCCAATATGTGCTTGAAAGAACATTTTCTGTCTCTCTTTAGCTTCCTGTCCCCCATGAGGCCAAGTTGCTCTGTCTCTTCAACATACAATGGTGCCTTGCAACAGACCCACAGCAACAGAATCAACTAATTGTGGACTAGAACTTACATACTGCGAGCCAAAATTAAACCTTTCTTCTGTTTTAAGCTATTTTAGATATTTTATCATAGTATTGGAAAACTGACCAACACTACCAACTTTTGTCAACCTGTCTAGATCTTGTCTGCTGGACCTGGGATCTGAAGACCCGAAAGACCGGGTGGGCTAGAGTCTAATGCTGTAGACAACATGACTTCAGTTTCAGTGTACTTTTATACATGAATGTAACAAAGAAAGCAATAACTCAAGGAATATTGTTTGATCAGAAAAACATGTAAACGAACACCCATAAGCACATACTAAATATTGACAGAGCTGTCCTTTCCCAGAATTTTTCTAAGGACAGAGCAATTTAAATGCAATTGTCTGGCAAGTACCATCGATTATGTCTGAGAAAGCATGAAAGCAAGGCAGAAGAGCATATCCAGGTTCAGGGTACGCTGACCGCATGGGGTTCTATGACTATGTTGTGACCTCCAACAAGAACAAACATGTCTTATAAATTGAATGTAAATGTTTAACAAAGAAGACATGCAATTCAGGTCCTAGAACAATCCAGGGAACAAAATACACCTGAGGTAAAAGGCCCTCTGTCCTTTTTCCTGGAGCCTCTCACAGTTCCCCAAGGCCTTGCTCACCATGGGTCATTCTTTTGATCATGGTCCAACAAACATAGTAGTAGCATTCTAATTCTGATATTCCTTTTATTGGTTGGACTTCTGTAAAAAGAAATTTTTTATATGTGTCTATTTTCTTCATATCAGAACAAATGCTTGACTTTCTTTACTTATAAACTTTCAAAATAGTACATTTTCATATTATGCTGGCTATTTTTGTGTGTCAGCTTGACAAAAGCTAGATAGACATAAGCTGATGACATAGTCATCAGAGAGGAAGGAGCCTCAATTGGGGAAATGCCTCCATAAGATCCAGCAGTCAGGCATTTCCTCAATTAGTGATCAATGCTGGAGAGTCCCTAATACATTTTGAGTGGAGTCACCCCTGGGCTGGTGGTCCTGGGTTCTATAAAAAAATCAGGCTGAGCAAACAATGGGGAGCAAGCACTCTCCATGGCTTCTGCATCAGCTTCTGCCTCCAGATTCCTGCCTTGCTTGAATTCTTGTCCTGACTTCCTTGGGTGATGAAGGTGATATAGAAATGTAAGCAGAATAAACCCCTTTATCCCAACTTATTTTTTGGTCATGGTGTTTCGTTAGCAGCAATAGAAACCTAACCAAGACACATGTCTTCCACATTTGACCACTGACTTTTTATTTTTCAGTAAATTTTCTTCCAAGTATCATTATGAATTTAAGACTTTGAACATATCTGATGTTCTTCAATTTAAGTACCAGCTGTTCGGCTCTATTCCAATGTGACGTCTGAGATCTCTGACAGGTCTCCAATGGAGTTTAATAGGCTCCTAGTTTTCTTAAATATGCTAACTTATCTTGTCCCTCACCTGAAACCAGTCATTTCCTTAAAAAACCTTGTTTTGTTTTGTTTTTTAAAAAATTGAACTAGATTATTCTGAAGCCACAATCTTATTGGCAGAGGTATTCACTGCTATAGCTCAGATACTATTTCTAGGGGTTTTCTATTGATAGAGAGTACATATAAACTATGTTTACATAAAAACACACACAAGTAAATATAGGCTATGGAGATGGCTCAGTGAGTAGAAGTATTTGCTGTTAAGCCTGACAACCAATCCCTGGAACCCACATGGTAGAAAGGGAGACCCAATTTGTGAAAATTGTCCTTTGACCTCCACACAAGGACACAGCATGCATGTGTGCAAACACACATACACACACTCAAAAATAGAAAAATGTTCTATTTGCATGTATAACTATGCTGGTAAATGTTTTTAATTTGTTTCACTCTAGTTATTTGATTTGAAGAACAAATTACTTCATGTATTCTATTGGGACAGCATTGAAATCTTTCAGAATTCAAACTATATCGGTAGGAGATAATTTTGAGCAGATGCCTCTGGACAGTTTTTCTGATATGAAGTTTAAAGCAAAAGCATGTTTAAAACTTTAGAAACAAAATTGTAAAGTATAGAAATCTTAATTTAAAATTATATTTAAGACCAAACCAATCACTTTTTCAAAAGGCAAAGTAGAAAGTACATATACCACAAAATGAATTTTGGCTAAGTAGGATGTGATAGTATACTTACAACACTCTACTGGATTTTAAGAGGGGAGGGGAATGTTCAAGACAGGGTTTCTCTGTGTACCCCTGAAAGTCCTGGACCTTGCTCTGTAGACCCAGCTGGCTTCAAATTCCCAAGTGTTGTAATTAACAGTATTCACCACCACTGTCTGCCGACTTATAGCTCTCTGAATACTGGCTCATTGAGGTTGTTTTGCTTTACAAGTCTTATTCCAGAAGATATGTATACATAAAATTCGAAATCAGTTTTTATCTTATAATTTGAGCATGTATTTTGAAAGGTTGTTTTCAGAAAAAGAAAACGATTACTTTAATATCATACATTACAACAGTATCTGACTTGTTTGTTTCATATTAAAATAGGCAGATTGTTTTCCATCCTTATCAAGGTTCCTGGCTATTTCAGTTTGGCATCAAGTGAAATACTTGTATACATTCCTGCTTTTAAAAACTATTCTGTTGTGTCCTGTGCACTAGGTGTCTAGGTTCAAACTTTGCTGGCATTTTTTATTTGCACTGAATGGACGAGAACAGAGAGGATCTGAAATAGCTTTGCCCTAAAGTCAACTTTCCCATCCGTGCTAATTCAGGAGTGTGGAGGAGAGACAAATTATAAAAGTTCCTATTTTTGTCACGGTTTCTTCCTCCCCACCAGTGCCTTCACATCTCTGAAGGCTTCTCATCCTGTCATTAAAAGGACACATTTTGGCATTAGATTAGACTCATAGTTAGGGAGTGAGTTGATGAGCATATCCTTGACTCTCACAGGGGTCCAGTCTTGGAATTTACACCAACCACTGCTGTTTGTTGTGCTTCTGACCCTTCCTGCCTCCCAAGAAAGCTGCTGAGGACTGCAAAGGACTGAAGCATGCTGAGAGAGCATCTGTCATCAGCTTGGATGACAAGCTACCTAACAAACCCCACCTGGTACAAGCAGCAGATGCCACAGTGAGAATGTCACCCCACTCCTATGTGGTGGCCAGGTATTGGCACTGGATATCTGATAGGCTGTGAAAAGATTGGGAAGACTCACAATATAGGGGCAGGTATATAAAAATCGAAGATGTGTTTCATAAGAAAAGATGAAAGGAATTCTGGTGGTAGAGGTAGAAACTGGTAGAAAAACAAAGCAAAACAAAATTATCTTTTGTTACACCTGGGCTGGGAGCCTGGGGTTTTTGGACATCAAAAATATGAGTTCTTTAGAGTTTCTGTTTTCAGTTCTTCCCAGAAGATATACCATCATTCCGTTTAACCCACTCGTTTAACTCAAAATCACTTCAAATGCACAACCAATTTCATTAAGTATGAAGGAATTTAGTAATAAACCACACTAAGAGAAAAAAATGTGTAATAAGTTTTTTCACTACAATCAAAACAGTATGTCCTTTCCAGTGGCTTTGTGAGTCTTTTATTTATAGATGATTAAAGTTTTATTTTTGGTTCAAGGCTTTCTCTTGGTGTTATTTCCCTTTGAAAGGGTAGATAGGATTTGTTTACCCAGTTGAGGATCTGAGAAAAAAATGTGTATTAAGTTTTTTCACTACAATCAAAACAGTATGTCCTTTCCAGTGGCTTTGTGAGTCTTTTATTTATAGATGATTAAAGTTTTATTTCTGGTTCAGGGCTTTCTCTTGGTGTTATTTCCCTTTGAAAGGGTAGATAGGATTTGTTTACCCAGTTGAGGATCTGAGGCCCCTAAGGTTGCTATGTAACAGCTTCCTCTGAGATTGAAAAATTCTATCCTGTAGGGAAGCTCTTTAAGCTACTCACAATAGCTTCAGGAAGTCCCTGAAACTGACCAGATTCACTGGCCCCTCACCTTTCCAGAGTAAGCATTAAAGTTGCTGAGAAGTCATTCTCAGACAAGCCACACTGGAAAAAAAAAAGACTCTCAGAACAGACCATCTGCCTAGATGAAACAGAAACAAGCCTAGCTTCCTGAAGAAGTTTAGATCAACTTAGGTACCTGAATAGGACATTCTGCAACATGTTGAGCTCCCTGCAGGCTGTGCAAAATGATCCAGATTTGGTTTTGGTTTGGTGATGCTTCTGTTCCTCTAAGTAACTCCTCACCCATATTCTTGTAAGCAACCCCAATAAAACTCATAGCTCACCAAGATGAACTTTGGTAGTATATATAGTTTGCTCTATCATGGGCTTCCTATCTGGAGTGAAGGCAAATAAACAAGTGTGTTGTATCACTCCAGGTAAAGTCTTGTCACACAACAAAGACACACACACACACACACACACACACACACAAGTGCAGAGAGGGAGGGAGAGAGAGAGAGAGAGAGAGAGAGAGAGAGAGAGAAACAGACAGGTAAACACACACACACACAAACACACACATACACAGAGAGAGACAGAGAGTCAAATAGACTTTTATTTCATTCCATTTCCACTTCTCAGTTCAAGGGTCATTTCTTTCCTTCGAGACCCTTCCTGCTTCTGGACAAAGTCCTTCTCCAAACTGACCCAGTCTAACATCCAAACAAACTCCTAGTCAAACTGGGTCTGGTCACCTGCTGTGTATTTTTCTCTCTACCATGACCTTCCAAAGCACTGCTCCAGCCCTTGCTTCTCTCGCTGCACATTCTGAAGTGATGCTGACATGCTGGGCTGAGTTCCTGCTCCCTTCTGCAGAAAGTGGCTCTTGGTCACACTGGGGAGTTTAGTTCTCCATCCTTCAATGCTCCTGTGGAAAGCCACAGAAATGACAAGCTAGTAAAGTCCCCCAGTCTTTGCTCACAGCATTTTAAAGCACTGCAAGCTATTGCATTTACATTGTAACAGAAGAACCTTTAATTCATTGATGGGGAGAGCTTAGCTGTTCAGTGCACACTCTGATTTTTTAGCAGCAGGGAATATTTCATCAGAATCTTACACAGAAAAGACAAAGTATGGCTTAATGGCTCTGTCTACATATGTGTTTCACCAGAAACTATTCTGTTTTCAGAAGAAAAAACCCTCCCACCTTATTTTAATAACTTGAAAATTATTCAAATAATTTTCCTTATCTTACCAGTTCACAAAAGCCAAGATCTGTATATGAAACTCCAAAGCCCCCTTGCCTTTTTTCTGAAAGCTTTGTGGAGAAATAATTGAAAATTGATTGAAGTCACATTGCACAAACATGCCTTACATCTATGGCAATTAAATTTAGTTATAATTTTAATTATAAATAGTTACATATTTAATTGAAAATGAAAGCTTCCTTGAAGGTAAGATAATTTAGAACAATTTAAATTAATGATTGAACTGATTTTCAGGAACTATACAGTTTATTATGTATATATTTTGTGACTGTTCCGTTTTTTGCACTTTCTTTTCCTCTCCATGTCCCTTAAAATGTAGTTGGCCAAGAAGAAATGAAGTGTCTATTCTAAATAGACACATGTGTCTCTTTCTCAGTCAGAAAATTGAAATAGGCCCCAAAGAAATGAAATCTCTGCCCAAACCCACTCGAGGAGCACCCTAGGTTTTGGGAAAGAACTAAATGAGAGCTCGGAGGTAAGAACCCCCAGGCTCCTAAGGCTTGGGGGAACCATACACTCAGTAAGCTCCTGGGACCTCTAAGACTTTGTGATCTGGAGAAGTGAGGCTCCTGGAGCTTCTGGGGTCTGGATTGGGCACCTCAGAGTCAAAGCCTGCTGCATTACCTTGTTCTGCAGAACTTAGGAGTGGATGTCAGCAATCTAAAAGGCCATGAGTCTGCAGCCTGGAGATCAGAAAGTCTGGGAGGAAGAGATTAGAGGAGGGGTCAGAGGAAGATGGATGAGGAAGACTTGAAAGAGAGCAAAAGGCATTGAATTCAAATTGGGTTTACACAGAGCACCAATAAAGTCCCAACAATGGAGTCTTCTTACCATGAGACTTGCACTGCTCATAGAGGCAGAGACTACAAAAGACCAGAGGTCTTGGTCAGATTGGTGGCTCTTTCACCTTTATGGTGAGCTTAGAGGTTGTCCATGCACCCAGATACATGACTCTGGGAAGGGGGAAGGAGAGTTCTCTGCCCAGAGGACCTTAAGAGGCAAACAGAGGAAGAGAGAAAGGTAGACTGCCACAACAGGATGAGACCGTCTTGTCTTACTAGAACAGTGAGAGGTCTCAATGGGAAGGAGATTGAGCATCCTTAGAGGGCCCGGGGGACAGGGACACACACACACACACACACACACACACACACACACACACCCCATGTGCATGTGTGCGTAACTACATACTTGTTTTGTGGTTTGACTGAAAGCAGCCTGGGTGGTTTGATACACAGTCACATTGTTTCTGCAAGTGGAATGGACCTGTCAGACTGAGGCTGTCATTTATGGCTAGGGCTTATTGCCTGGTGCAACTTGACTCAATTCCTCATGATCTCAGGCTAGTATCTAATATTGTGTACTGAAAATTATGATTAGTCGATGTGAGTCCTCATGTGAGATGCATCCCTGGTTGTTTGAAGGTCTTAGAGACACAGAAGCATGGTACAGTTCCTTCTAGTATGTGTGTGTGTGTGTGTGTGTGTGTGTATATATATGGAGAGAGGGAGGGAAAAGAATGGAGAGAGAGAGAGTGGGAAAGAGTGCCCCAGACAGTGTGACATGTATATGACTATTTATGAACCTTCTGACAATTTAAAACTTAAATAATATAATTCATATAGTAGGACCTTTATTTGTTTATTTATAAAGTTTAGTCTGTCTTTACCACATATTTAGAGCAATGCCAAAAATGTGATAAAGAAATTAATAACTCACTCTAACTATAAAATAGTTTAAGAACAAATAAAATACACCCATTTCAAAATTGTTTAATGTCCTAATATAAAGATACCAATGAAAACTAGGAGCTAATTCCTATTTCTAAAGCAACAGGATGTTCTTAAAGAGATTATTTACTCTGAATAACATTTTATGATAAACTTAAGACAAGATTTATGTTTTGTCAAAAAGATTTATGTTTTGTTTTAGGTTTTCTGCCTTTTGTGTTTTGCAGTTTTGGCTACTCAGGAAACTGTCTTAACAAAATCAGGAGTCAGTTAAGAATCAGTCTGTGTTGACATCTTCCTGTACACGACTGGTAAGCAACAATTTTAAGCTGATTTTTGTACATTTAATGTTCTATGTATCTGTGACTAAAGACATTCATAGCCATGTATCTAAAGGTTATGTTATGCAAAAGTCACAGAGTTGAAAGTGAGTTAGGTTAATACATGCAGCATTATCAATAGGTGGTATTGCTCAGCGCTGTGTATTCTCCACAGCCTGAGGTACTCCATGAAGGAGACAGGATAATGGTGTTAGGAGACCATGGCTACAGCCAGAGTCAACCTGAGAATGCCCAGAGCAGACCTGGCCCTGGGCCAGGCTGAGGAGTTTAGGCAACCCCGCTCAGTAAGGAAATACGTATGTACTTTATATATTCATATATACATATGTATATGTAAAAATATACTTGTAAATAGTCTACTAAGAGGCAATGTTCACAGAAGCATAGCTTCTGACAAAGAAACCTGAACACCGTTTTTGAAATGCTAGAATATCACCCACAAGACAAATAGAATATAATTCAAGTGTGTCTGACTTAAGAGCTACTCCTTCTATACCCCAGCTGCTTAAAACTGGGTCTAAGTGGTTTGTTGGCATGAACTTTTGACACTTGTCTCCTATCCAGCCATAATATGGGATCAAATCAGACCAATCAGGATCAATACCTTTTCCTAGCATAATGGGACAATGGAGAACAAATCACCAGATAGTAAATCACTGATGTCTTTAGAGAATGCTGTTCAGAGACAAAGGGGGAAGTTGTCAGAACTGATATAAAGCCATCCTGGGCATGATAGTTTTGCCTGTAATCTCAGGGAAGCTGAAACAGGAGAATCTTATGTTTGGGGACAATTTAGGTTTCATGATGAGATGCTGTCTCAAAACAAGATGCAGTTGCTGTGCCAGCTCTTCCAGAAGTAACAAAAGCCATGAGGTTATTAAATAATGGTTGTTTTTCTTTTTTCTTTTCACCTCAATATATCAATCCTAGAAAAGTCTAGAATCAAAATTTTAAATACCATACTTTGCTGGACATACCATATTTTAAAGACATCATTGGTAATAGATACAATTATTTTGTGTATAGCAATGATAGCAAAATCTCTGCCCAACAAATTATGATGAATTCCTATAGGCAGAAAGCAGCATTTTATTTTATTTTGCTTTTTATTGGTTCTTTGTGAATTTCCACACCATGTACCCCAATCCCACTCATCTCCCCAGATTCCCATACCTGCCCTCCTCTCTTACAAATAAATAAAGAAAAAATGTTGTTGTGGAAGCTATAGTAGGTCCCACAGTGTACCCCTTGTCCACACTTCTTTGCTTGCAAACGTCAGTGTCAATGAGTCATTGGTTTGTTCAAGACCTCAAGTTTCCGCTACACTATCAATTTTGGAAACTCACTGGAATTCCTCTTGGATATCCAGTTGTTGTCCTGCATCATGGAGATCCTATAGTTTTGGATCTGTAGGGCCAACCCCTTCACATGCTTCAGCAGTTCATGGATGGGGTAGATGTTGGGTTGGGGGCCAACTCAACCCTGAATCTGGGCCTGAGAAGCATCTGAGCTACTCAGCCTACCAGCTTTCTTACACTAATTCTGGTGAGAATGAGCTCTCTAGACCTGCCTCTGCTAGGTCATTCAATGCTGCAGCTGGCAAGGGGCAGAGGCTATGGGCTAGGCTCTCCCCCTCTCATGCCCTCCGGGCTGACTCACCTCCAACCTCTTTAACCACAGCTAGCTCTACTTTGCTGCACAGGTGAGGTATAGGAACCTTCTTCCAAGTGTTGCAGTCAGTGAGGGATAGGACCAGTTCTCCCACTCTCATGACCCTGGCCATAGATATCGTGGGATAGGGGTGGGGTGGGGGTTGGGGGTGATATGAAGCATCTCTCTCATCTGTGCCTCTGCACAGCAGCCAAGTTGCAGGGCCAGCTCTTCCATGCTCCTGTCCTTGGGGCTGACTTACCCACACCTCTGACACCAGGGTCAGCTCTACTGTTCTGCCCAGGTGAGGTACAGGGCCCATTCTCCTGTATGCTGCAGTCATTGAGGGGCAGGGACAGCTCTGTTGCTATCATGACCCCAGGGCCAACTCTTTCACCCGCTGCAGGTGGTGAGGGGTGAGGTAGGCACCTCTCCCTCACTCAAGTCATCACATGAAAAATGAGTGGCTGGGCCAGCTCTCCCACACTCACACCCTCTGGCCAGCTCACCCTCAGTTCTTGCAACCAGGACCAGCTCTACTGTGCTTCCTGGGTAGTGTGCTCCCAAGTACTGCAGCTGGCACGGGGCAGAGTCAACTCTCATAAAAATAAATGAATAAAAAAATAAATAATAATAAAGGGTTCTTATGCATGGCCGCCTGGCATTAACTAAAGCTGTGTTTTCACCTTGGCTCCAACTTTCATCCTGTTTTTTAATACTTGTTTTAGACACCAACATGTTTTACTTCAAGGTTATGGTGTGAAAACAGAATGTGGGGAAGTGTAACAGGCTTGACAGAAATGTAGATATTCAAAATAGATACTTGACTATCTCAATCTGACTAGCAGACTCTTGAAACGATAGACCCAAAGAAATGGAAAATTTCCTCCAAGAATCTCTTGGTAGGAGAAAGAAAAGGCATTGGCAAGAAGGGAAGTTGTCCCCTAAGAAGAGATTTCACATGTGTCAGACCACCTTAGGGTTGAGCCTAACGCCCAGAGGATGGGTCGGTGTGGGTGGGTCCACACTTTCCCTGGGATTGCATAAACACATGTATCTTTGGCCCTCTGTTTAAACTTTAATGTTACTTCTGAACCCCAAATACTGATCTGGGAGGTTTGTTGGATCTCATTGTTCCTCTTTCCAACCTGGCCACATTGAATGAGTCCTCCTTTCTTTGCTTTCCACAATGATTTGGCTCCTTTGATTCGTTTATTTGAGATGAGTGACTGAATCTGGCTTGGTGCACAGTCCGTGGCCCCATAGGATTTTATATTAAGAATGTCTACTAAAATGTGTCCTGTTTTAAAAACCTGACACACCTGACACATTGTGGCATGCTTTATCGGGCTTATTTTGCTACGTTTGAGAGCTATTTCTAATGAAGTCTTTGCAGTTAAGTAGTAGATGAGGGTAACTCAGCACAGAAGAGCAAAGACAGGAGTCAGTGGTCAGAAAATTACTAAGAGGCTGGGCCAATTCTTCACTACATTGAAGGAAAACCAGAATGATCATATACAGAAAGTTGGCAGCGGGGAATGCACAACTTGATTTATTACTGGGGTGGGGTGTGAATTCTGGCTAAACTGCATAGATAAGATTCTCGATAGAACTGGGCTCTTCAAGGATGGAGGTAGAAGCCTGAGTCTGGTCTCCAAGAGCTAAGGGCTGAGAGAACTGATCAAAGAAGAGAATCTTGATCAATCAATGCATAGGCTTTTTTTTTTTTACACAGAATGATGTAGAGGCAACTGTGTATCTTTGTTTGAATAGATAATTTAAATGTTAGATTTTTGATAAAACATTTAATTGGTAACTCCTTAAAGCCCTGGGAAACTGAGTGTTCCTGCACTATTTCTCTTGCCATGATCTAACACAGATGAACACGAATGGCAAATGACCGCCAAGGCAGCTGACAACAGCAGAGCTTTGTGGGGATGAATTTGATGGGGTTCAGATAGTGAACCCCACCGTCTAACACTTTGGCATTGAGGAAATACTGGGTATCCTACATCTTCTCCTGCCCTTCTGCCCCACTCTAAAACTTGAAAAGGAAGTTTCTGACCTTTCCTGGGAATGATAAACCTCTCTAACCTCAGGATACAGTTGCAAGCCTTCTGAGTCTCTCTATGTTTAATGATCACCTCTGAGCAACTGCTTCTTCGTCAGACTTAGCAGGAAACACAGCCATTTTCCTGTTTCATTTCTAAAGCCTCCTGTGCTGTGAAATACTAATTAAATAAATGTGTGCGATTAGTGTGCTCTGTTGTAGAGGCTTCCTCACCAACCCGCTGAGAAATCAGCTCTACATTTTCATTAGCAAGGTTGCTTATGTGACATTTAGTAGTGACCCATCATTCAGAGTCTGTCTCATGGTAACAGCACAGGTCTGAGGGTAAGATGCCCTAAGTGTCGAGATCAGCACAGCAGCTCAGTTCTATCCTAGCACACGAGTGGGTATCTGCCCACTCCTGCATCTGTCGGGTAGGGCCTGCCCCTCTCACCTCGGCACACGGCTCTGTCAAAAGCTACTTTATTCTGCTAACCTGCAACCTCCCTGCACATGGGCTGCATGAAATCGAGTGTTCTGTTGGTTTATGTTTCCCTGGTACAAGTTCTATAATAAATGATTACTGTATTTAATTCAGGTATGATACCAGTTTTCTGGGAAATTTTTTGTAGGCCTTTGAGATGTGTGATTTTTGTTAGTCAACTTGGCATCACTGTCTTCCTCAAAAAGTCAAAATTAATAGTGGAAATCGGAAGAGGAGATTTATTCAATGTGGTCCTGTTTGGAAGAGGGACAAAGAGACAGTCACCCATCTGTGGGGTCCTGAAGTAAGATCACAGTTTGAATAGAGGACCAAGCATGTGTATATCTAAGCCTTCCTAGTCAGGGTGTGGTCCTGTCCATTATTGTTCCACCACTGGGCTTCAATTTCAATCTGTGAGGGGCTCTGACAAGTTAGAACTGAGTGAGATCTCTTTCTGGGAGATGAATTGTTCTCTGGGTGGGCCTTTCTCCTTCTCCCAGCATGAGATTCCTAGAGAAATAACTTGCTTCAACAGTCTGATAGATTGAGAGACACCGGTGTCTTTTTAGAACAGGTTTACTGTACTCTAACGTTGAGATGGCCAGGCAAAGCACACGTCCATGAGCTCTGTGCCATGCTTGTCCAGCATTCTTCCCAGGATGCCTCCTGAGCAGTTATGCCAGATAGACAGTCACTCATGTTTCAGTTCAGTCTCCCTGATCAGGATAGCCCACTTTGTTCCCCTCTGAGGGCTTCCTACTCCACTGAGCACTGTGTGCTTCTGTTTTCACAGCCATTTCAAGGGGCCAGCAAACCACTGAACTGGTGCAGAGATGACTTCAAAGTGAAGACATCTGAGATGGAGAAGAATAAATTCTGCCTCAGCTTCATCAGACAAGAATGGAGAACCAGATGCCACAAAAAGCACCTCCAGGATGCTGACCGAATGCATCCAGAGGCATCTGAATGGTATGGAAAAGCATTGTGTGAACAACCCTCATCAGAGCCTTACATGATTCTTTCCTCTGCCCCTCCTGCCGGCTGGTATACACAACTCTTACCCAAAACTCTTCTGGGTACTCTTGCATCTGTAATACATTTTCTTCTATTAGTCTGTCCCTTGTCAATTAATTCACAGCATCACAGCCCTGTAACCAGCAGAATCTAAATTGGTAGAGAAATCTCAGCACTGTTTATTACTAATTGATTTTTTTTTTTTAAAGCATGATTGTAAGTCGGGGAGCAGAGTAAAAGACTCTGTCTTGTACTCCTGAATTCTTCAGAAGACTGCTAGCTCAGGCCTGGCCTTGACTGTGTGCTGTTTTCATTTCATTTGCACATATACCAGTTTAATTAAATATAGAATTTCTATACCAAAACATCTTCCCTCCCAAGGCTAGCTAGATATTTCTCAGTTGTCCTTCTTTGATTACTAGTATATTACCAATTGTTCTCTTTATACAAGTCCCTGGCCTACCTTCCTGATCTGTTTCAGATTTCCCTGTCCCTTGGATCCTTCTAGAGGACTGAGGACTAGTCTCTGTCTTTGGTGGCTCCATTGCTGGATGCCTCCTGGTTTCATTAGCCTATGGGAAGTACAGCAGGAGGGGGAAGGACCCGTGCTGCCTTTCCTCACTGGTTCCTTGAGCAACAGCATCTCTGGCAGTGCTCAGCCCTTTACAACACTGCAAGACACAGAGAACTGCAGCTCCAGACCCAGCGCCCTTCCAGTCCCCGCATCTGTTCTCCTTTGCTTTTCAACTCCGGCAACACCAACTGTTTCCCATTGTTGATAACTTCTGGCTTCCTGACTCTCCTTGCTTGTAGTTCTAATCCTCTCATTAAGTACTAAACTTATTGAACCATCAGAGATTACCATCAGTGGAGTAACCTTGATCAGGGCTTTGTGGCAGTCATTAGGGACAGCTGTTTTGGGGCTTAGGTGCAAGCCCACCTTCTTCAGGAAGGTGGGACCCCGCAGAAGTGTTAAAGGGAGGTGTAATTATTTGTTTAATGAGAGAATGCTTTTTCTTCTCAGGATTCCCATTCCCTGGTGTGGCTGACAAGAGTTGTTATGGGTTCCTGTCTAGGATAGTCAGTGAGTGTCCAGGACCCTAGCTCCCAAAGAAAGGCTTAAAGGCCTCAATATTCTCATATCTGTCACTTCCTGTTTCTGGAGGAGACTGATGGCCGTTGCTGATTTTGCTGTGTATGTGGCAGGACAGATCAGGTCTGGGAGCAGCTAGGATCATTATGTTCTCTTAGTAACTAGGCACCGGTGAGTGTTATTTCCTTATGGCATCTGCCTGGGGGACTATAGTTACACTTTTGATTTTTGAATGAATTTCTTTGGGCCAGCAAAAGTTTTCTTCCGGTTAGCCCTTGGCTCTTTGTTTCTGGCCCCGTAGGAGCTATAGGCTTTGGCTTGGACATCCATAACACGCCCGGTGTAGATGTCCCCAAGTGCTTCAATTATTTTAACCATTTTTCAATGTCCTAGTAATTTTGATAATTTGTGACAGAGTTTTGTCAGTATCTATTGTCTGCTTGGCTGCTCCCACCTCTGTTTTTAAACTTGGTGTTCATGATTTTCAAATTAAGCAATCTTTCACTACATCATACTTTCATAATTATTTATTCAAGTTATATAATCCTTGAATGTCTCTTGAATTGTCACTAAAAAACAAGTTGGTTTTCCAAAGTCTACTCAAAAATGGCTGTTTGAAGCCAGATCGCCCTCTGTCCGAAGGGTTGTTTTATTTCACTTTGTTTTTTCTGTTGTCTTTTTTTATTTGCTTTGGTTTAAAGCTATATTTGTAGGTGATGTGGTTTTTCTGTTTACCTGACATTCATAGGATGCTATTTACTTCACAGTGTTTGCTTATGATTAAGGAAACCTTGACAAGGATTGGTGTGTCTGTACAAAGCCTTCCTTTTAGAAAGGGTTGGGGTCCTGGTAAAAAGAAGAAATGAAGGAAAAAAGATTTCAGAAGATAGGAGATTTGGGATCCAGCAAGGAAGAGGCAGGCAGTCTCAAATCTGAGTTGTGACAGAAACTATATTTTATTCTTTTCCCTGGATTCACAGGACAATGTCGCTTCAGAGATAAATAAATCTCTCTTGACTTGTCACTGGAAACTAAGTTAGTTTTCCAAAGTCTACTGAAAATGGCTTTGCTGAGCCAGATCGCCCCCTATCCTTAAAGTTGAAGAAGAGGCTTGGATGGGCAGATGAAGGAATAAATTAGTTCAAAGTTCAAGAGTCTTTAAAGTTGTCATCAAAAGAAAATTTCCATTAAGGCAAAGGTCAATTTTTACAATATTCCTTTTTTAAAAAACACAATATTAGCTCAACACAATTGTAAACACTTAAGTGAGATCAATTTAATGTTTTTTTTTTTTAAGTAACAAAGTGCCATTTATATTAAAATGCCATGAGTTTTTAAGTTCTGAACCAATACTTTTTTTCTGTAGATGTGGACTGAACAAATATGCAGATGAGCCATCTGAATTGCAAATGGTCCATGGGAAGCATGACAGTGTCAAGGAAAGAGCAGACCACTTAGTGAAGACCAAGGTCCCAGTTCATCTTTTTAGCTGTACGACTTGCATATGCCATCTGAATAATGTCTCTAATTTCCTATGCGAAAATCTGCCTTACCTACTTGAAAAGAAGGGGACTGGTGTGCATACTAACTAGGAAGCACTATGCAATCTTAATTGCAGCTATTATTATAAACCTCATGAGTTGACTTTAAGCACAATGTTCCAGTTAAAAGATAAAGAATATGACTAAGAATGTAAGGGAAAACAAGCCAAACAGACAAACGAAAACCCCAAATGATCTGCACAGAAGACAGCAAGTTTAATGGAAGACTCGGAAGTTGAGAGAAGCTACCTTCAGCTTGAACCTGCCGCCTTTGAAGTCAGGAAACTCTCAAATGAGGATAACCAGATATTTCTCTACTGACTGAAGTGAGGCAAGCAGATCCTGCTGAGGAAATTTGCTCCGTGAAGTAACTTTATTTCTCCAACGCAGATGCTGTGTTTTAAGCGTTGAATTGCATTAAGAATGCAGTTTTCTAGTGATTGATGTCTGATGACTTTCTGTGGTCTGCTGTCTGTGCACTTCACTCAATGTACTGTCTGTGCAGTATGCTCAAGCACTGCTGTCTCCTAGGTCAGGGGGGTTTACACATCAGCTGAAGGCCATGGTTCAAAGATGAGGCACTGGCCATCTCTCCCCTGCACTTTTTTAGAGGTGTGTAAATGGTCTCTATCTTCGGCCTGTCTTTTCTGCAATCTATCCTTTACTGTAATAATTTTTACAACTCTTTAAATCCAAGTTTCTAATAAGTTTCCAAATGTCCTTGTTTGTTTTCATCTGCTACATTTTCTAGCCATCCACCTTTTAAGTATTCTAAATCCCCATTGCTGTTTGCCATTTCTTAAACTTCGGAGGCACACATGTTCAATGCCTGTGCCTAGAATGTTTGTTGAGTGGCCTTTTATTCTTTTAGGCATACCAAATCTCATTCCAGTTCATCCTTTTCTAATGGTCCCCGAGAATCCTAACTCTTACTCTAGGACGAATTAGTTACTCCCCCTTTTCTGTTTCCACAGCATTCTGTACCCCAAGGGTGTCTGTTATGTGCACAGATCAGCATCAGCGTGTATCTCTCTAGCACACCGTAACATCCCCAAGGCCAGGAACCTCATCTTTTTGTTTTTGTAGCAACTTCATTCCTCAACATGGATTGCTCTATCGTGATGCAACTGGGTAAGACTGGAAAGATACAGAATTTTAGGGGATATTTGCCAAAAGTGGGTAAGTAAAGAAACATACAAAGAGAGTTCATTATTCCCTATTTCTTTAGTCTCAGTCAGTATTCTCGCATGGATCTTTTTGATTAAGCAGGGATTTTATGGGTTATGTTACCAGCTATGGAGCTGGATGACCAGCATTTCAAACACGTGCTTTTGGAGAAACAGAAAAGGCTGGGAATGGTGCCAAGTCATCTGTCTGTTGCTGCCTGTAGTCTCCTTTCCTATATAAAGCTGCCAACAAGTACCAGTTGCAGCACACGGTAAAGGGAAATGGCTGAAACACTCCGAGGCATCCACAAGTGAGCACTGTCTGATGACGCCTTCTCTCCGTACACTATGTGGCAGCCTTATCCATAACATCAAGCAGGCTCAGAGCTTCTTCTTTCACTATTGTTAGAAAGAAACAAAAATAATAGATTTGACTTTGCAAAACACAAAGACTGAAAAACAGACAGGAAAACAAAGCACATGGTGGAAGGAGAAAACTCTGACCTCTACACATGTGTGTCCTAACACACACATTCTCTCTCTGTCTCTCTCTGTCTCTCTGTTTCTGTCTCTGTCTCTGTCTCTGTCTCTGTCTCTGTCTCTCTCTCTCTCTCTCTCTCTCACACACACACACACACACACACACACACACACACATGTAAATCTCTTAAGCTAAGGAAAGGGGCTGGAGAGATAGCTCAGTGGTTAAGTGCACTGACTGCTTTTCCAAAGGTCCTGAGTTCAGTTCCCAACAACCACATGGCTCACAACCATCTGTAACAGTATCTGACACCTTCTTCTGATATGTCTGAAGACAGCTACATAAAACACACACACACACACACACACACACACACACATTTTTTTATTCTATAACTCAAAAATATAAAAGTGAGGGTATTTTTGCTTTCCCAGGATTCGTTAATGCAATCAATGTTTCAAAGAGTGAATTAGGCGCTGTGAATTTAGGCAGTGCTCAGTCTGAAAGGAGGAGAGCTGAGAGCTCAGTCAGGGGCAGGACTGATGACCTAGTGATGACTTCAGACTCTCCAGTCCTCTCTGAGTGCCAGTCTTGTAATATAGACCACACTGTGGAGAAAGGATTTTCATATATTGTAAACTTAAAATCAGAAAAGAATGCTAAGTTACCTTAGGAGGAGAAGAGATATTGAAAAATATTCTAAAATGTAATGGATATTTTAGTAATGAAATTTAACATAATGGTTAAGTTTGTCCTGAAAATATGGGAGTCCAAGGCTATTGTTAGCACAGTGTATTGCAACACACACACACACACACACACTCACACACACACACTCACACACGCACACACACACACTCACACACACTCACACACACACTCACACACTCACACACACTCACACACACACTCACACACACTCGCACACACTCACACACACTCACACAGACACTCACACACTCACACACACACTCACACACACACACACTCACACACAGACACTCACACACACACAGACACACACGTACACAGCTTGCAAATATACTCTCCACTTCTGAGTCTAAATCTTCACAAAACATCAGTTACATAGCAGAGAGTATGTACCTTGGTTTTTATTTGCCCTCACTGGGCTTCAGTCATTACATTGACTGATTTGCTAGAATAGAGAAGCTCTTCAGATCACAAACTGCCCATTTGAGTTATGCTCTCTGCTGATGTTGTGTAAGACTGGAAAAATCCTGTGGGTTCTGAGCATGGAAAAGCAGGCAAGAGCATCAAGAACAAGAGAAGCCAAAGAACCAAGGGTCCCACGAACTAGTTGGTATAGCCTGATTAGAAGAGTGCTCCCTACAACAGCAGGTTTAAGCCTCCCACACTCCAATCCCTCTTTCTCTGAAAAGTACATTGTAGTGTAATTCTGAGTGTGATAAAATGGATTGATAACACAATTAGCTTCACACATAGTTTTTTTGTAATGCTCTCAATAATATATAAAGTAGCAAAGAAGAAAGTTTTTATATACTACCTATATCACCATGTATAAGATTGTGTGTGTGTGTGTGTGATGGTGGACTGGCCAACTTATACATAGAATCATGGTACATCCAATCCATTAGGAGTAAAAATATATTGAAAATGTATCATGTTTGAGGACTTATACATCACAGTAATTCAGTTTTCTAAAATGCTCAAATTGTAATTGTACTCTGATTGTATGTCTGAAATTGTGATGTATGTTAAAGCCACAGCCAAACAACAAAGCAAAAACAATTATACCCGCATGTAAAATGTAGTCAGGTTCTTGGTTTGGATGACAAGCAGGGTCTCACAAACATGAATGTCCAACAAGACATCTGTCAGGTCTATGAGATGCAGGACACTTTTTAATTGAGTGGAACTGTCCTGACCATTGTAGTACATTCTATTTTAGCTCCTGATTTCACTCTCCCAATTACAATTACAAAACATTTCTCCTTGCCCTTCACACTTGCAAAGTCTGTGACAGATGGCAGTGCCCATGGTCTACCATCTTCAAGCTAGTTCAACATTGTCCTGGAGATGGGACCAGTTCAGGACTTCATTTGAATCCAGATGTGTGCTTAAATTAGTCAACCAGATCCATTGAAAGCACTAGTTTTGCAATTGGTGTTTTCCTTCAATATCTACAATGCAGAAAAGTTTGACTAGAGAATTTCACTTCCTGGAGCGCACTCCACTAATTATGTCTGTATGTGCTATAAAGAGTTGCATGATGGGATAATACGGTAGAACTTTAACTGCATTCCTATGGCTGTTTTTATTTATAACAAGCATGTTTTAATGTTTACTGTCCTAAATGTTACATTTACTCAATAAAAAATAATAAAAGCCTTAAAAATGATATCAACAACTTGAGTTTTGAACTCAGTGTATTGTTGCCATGAATATGCTCTCTTGACTTCATATTATCTACGAACCACTTTAGAAAAGAAAATGGTAAATATTCACTCCGTGTCAGCATATTCTAACTTTCAGGCCCTTCCCTACACTCATCCATTTCTTTGAAATATTTTTGGGCAGAAATGGATTAACCAGAGCCTTTTGCTCTCAAAATCTGCGGGGAATTGTTTAAAGTCAGACCTCCGTGGCTGTCTGTAAGAGTTCGCACCATCATTGCTTCATGTCATGCAACGTGTCAGGTCAAAGATTTCACACGCCATTTAAAGTGTTCCTTTTTAGCATTTAAGGGGCACAAAAGATAAATATTCTGGAACCTCTCCCTTTCTACTTTCTTCCTGTTTTTTTCTTTCTTCTTTTTTCCTTCTCTTTTTCCTTTCCCATCTCCATAGTAATAAAAGTTACTGAGAAAAGAAAGAAGACTTCCTCTGCATTCTCCAGAGGAGGGTAGAAATCAGAGCATTGAGGGTATAGTACAACAGAAATCTCAGAATCAAAGATTTTCTAAAATGACATTTAGCAATGGTCCATTTTCTCCATACAGTCTTTTATAACTTTCATACTAAGAAACTATCACCTCAACATACATAAGATCTTATTGGGGAAATTATGAAATTTTCTAAATTGGTTTAGGCACTGAATTTTTATATTTAAGCTGGCTTTCTGATGCCTGGGAACCATATACAATATGAAGAGAAAGTTAGCATCATTTTATTCAGTTTCCACACAGATGTATCAGTTATGTGGTCTTAATACAGTATTCAGCTTTGAGAAATGTATTTTAAGGAATAATCAATCATATGTCTTCTCAATTTTTATGAGCAAACTATGTTCCCCTGAGTTGAAAACTTAGCATTTAGCAAGCAATGGTCTGTAGCATAGCACATAGTAGCAATAATCACAGATGGATGGGTACATAGAGACAGGGGCAAATGCCATAGCCTCACAAGGTAGAGGGACAAGGAGATATTTCTCAGTCTGTTCTACAAAAGCTGAGCCATCATGACCGACTCCTCAAACATTCTTACTTTATACTATCACCACCTGGAGGCCTGGCTCTTAAGACAAGCATTTTGAGAGGCATCATCAATGACACCATACCAATCATTTTCCCAGCCTGAAGAGTGATGCCTTTGGACCATAAACTGACACTCCTTTCCACACGTTTAATCATCTGTTAAATATAGCCCATACTGTTGCTGAAGAGTTGCCAGGTTGGTTATTCACACACTTCAGCCTCCTCTTTGGTCTTCATAAAAGTCACACCAGCTCAAAGAGTCACAATTTATTTATTGTTTTTTTCTTGAAATAAGTACAATAATTAAAATAGTCTATGCAATTTTTTTCAAGAATAAATCACTTGACGGTTAAGAATTTCTCCAGAGTTCTTTTCCAATGCTTTCGGTGTTTTTTGACACTGTCAGTGACTATAAGGGAAGTAGAGCAGATTAATGTTAGCTCTACCTCTTAGAAAAGGGAGGTTTATACATGGTGAGCCATCTTCAGCAAAAACAAGGGGTAGAAGATCCTGAATCTCACCTACCTCTGACCAAATCTATAGTTCTTTAAACAAAAATTTAGAAAATCATTTGTTATATCTAGTCCTTCATAAGGCCTAAGCTGTACTTGTTTGCTTTAATGACAGATATACTAGACAAAGCAAGAAACAGCAGACCAATCACACCCAACACTGGCTTTTGCCAATTCTCAATTTTTACTGAGAGCTCAAGTTCCAGATGCCAGATATGGGGTGAGATCGATTATTGCATTTACTCTTTTTTGCTCAAGAAGGACAGTCATTTTCTTTTCTTTTCTAAGTTCCTACTCGAAGTTGTCAAAACAAAATGAAGAAATAAAGAAACCACAAAGAACATGAGTGTGGTAGTTTGAATGAGACCAGACTCATAGGTTCATATATTTGAAGACTTGGGCCCCATTTGTGGAACTATTTGGGGAGGACTAGGAGGCATGGCCTCGTTGGAGGAGGTGTGTCACTGGCAGCTGGATTTGAGATTTCAGAAGCTCACACCAGTCTTACTGTCTCCTTTTCTGCCTCATGATGATATTTCAGGTGGTGAGCTCTCAGCTATACTCAGTACCCCGCCTGGCCACCTGATGCTATGCTTCCTGCCATGTCCACCATGCCTCGGAAATTGTAAGCCCTAAATAAACTCTTTCTTCTCGACAAAGTTGCCTTGGTTCATGGTGTCTTATTACACCAATAGAAAAGTAACTAAGACAGTCTATTCAAGGAGGGCTGTGCATGATAAGAAGTGCCTGTTTTCACTCCCTGCTATTGTTTGCTGTTTTGACAGTATTATACTGCTGCTTATCCCAAGTTTTTAGAACATAAATATTTAGATATATGTTTTTAGCCTTTTTAAATATAGAACTTCGGTGACAGGTTTGTATGAGTTTCATCGAGGGGAACAAAGGCTGTATTTACCTGGTTCCTTGCTGCTATATTTTTACTCTCTCTGCTTGTTTATTCTGTTAGAACATGCCTCTCACAAGGTTTGAAAGTACGGATGCTCCAACTCCTCATTACTGATCCTCTGCTTGGCGACAAAAACACAACAGAACACATTAGCAAAAGAAAACGCCTTCCTGTCATTTCTTGGCTTTCCTAGCAACTGCTCATCTGGTGTGTTAATGAAAGAAGGTGAGAAGGCGAAAAGAAAAGAAAAAAAAAAAAAAAAAACCCTAAGTAGCACACGGTTAGTTGAATGGAAAGATCACCAAGAAGCCACAGTTAAAGTCTTTGCATCTACTAGGATATCCTGAGGTCAAGGAGGTCCTCATCCTTCCTTTCCCTCATGACAACCAGCTTCTCCACTTGAAGGCAGTCTCAGGACGTTTGCTTTCTGATGGTGGCATGGCAAAGAGCCTCCTGTTTCAGCAGCAGCTTGTGGTTCTGAGATGCATGCAAAAGCAATGTGGGTGGTTCTTTAGCTGCTATTTCACTGGTAGAACATATCACAAGCAGGCATTTCAGACCTCACACTGCATCCGCCAGAGCCTGGGCTTCAGGGCTGCAGGCCACCAAGCAAGGCAGAACCACTGCAATACAAAATACTTTAACACTTCTGAGGAGAGACAGCAACAGCTGGTGGAATTCTAAAGCTACTCTTGGAATTAGAATGAAATCGTGTACCCAGATCATTCCCTAAATATCTTTAATCACTCAGAATTCTAGCCCTATGGAGTGATTATCACCCTACACATAATGAATGGACATGAGGGCCAAACTTGGGCCCCAGACCCCAAACTCTAAAAGAGAGTGATTTTTTTTCTTTGCCAGTTCCTGAATAAGGGAAGCACTGTCCATCACCCTCGAAGTGTGTGTGTGTGGAATCTGATGAACCATGACAAGTTAAAGGAGAAACCTCAATATGCAGCCTCTTTGGGATCAACAGCTGTCTGAGAGAGAGCCATTGCTTCTTTAATGTTCTGTGTCTAGTGTAACTAGGAGCACATTGACTGTTGCAAATTGAGATCTTTCTTTGAAGTTTAAATATGCCACTTTAACTGTGTTCTCATCTTCTACATCCCACTGAATGAATAACCCAAATTACACAGAACAGCAGCAAATTGGCTCATCATAGCCCTGTTATAATTTTAAAAGAATAAAGAGCTGAAAAACCAGAAAGCCTGAAGAAACTAGTGATGCCTGCTAAGGAGTTGACAGGTCTTTCCTCAGAAGAACATGGATTCTAAATTCAACCTTAGTTTGTAGAGATCAAGAATCATTTACACTTTGTGTCATGTTTACATGTGTGCTTAGCATAGTATCCCTAATAGGGATACTGACAGCTTTGCCTTTGCCATTGCTGCTGTCTCCTCTGGGAGCACAGGATATATTCAGCAACGTGTGGGCTATAAATCATTTCCTCCCATATAAAAGTGATCTTTGCAAACTTGAAGTCCAAGACATCAGAGAATACCTGTCCTTTCCATGGCCAGCTGCCTGCCTGTGTTTTAGTTCTCCAGCTCAGAAGGAAGTATACAGCTCATTGCCTGGCTGATGAGCTTGGGACAGACAGAACTTGGAAAACATATATGCATACCCCCAAGAAGAGTGTTTTCCAAACAACGTAATTCCCTCTGTTTAAACAGAGCGTCCCTTTGTGGTAATAAAACATCAGGTCCCAAGTCAAGTTTGATTCCATTATTGAGTTATCATTGAACTCTAAATACAGTTGGTACAACTTTCCAGCTGTCAGACTCCAGTCCTCCCATTCTGAACGGAACAGCTAGCTAAACAGTAATAGCTTTTGTAATCTCTCTCCGATTAGATTAATACTGATAGTTTCAATCCTCAGATCACGTCAGCCAACCAACAGACTCCCAGCACCATATATATATATACATATATATATATATGTATATATGTATATATGTATATGTATGATATGTAATATGTAACATGTAAAACATATAACATATAATATGGAATATGGAATAATGTATTATATATAATGTATAATATATAATATGGAATATAAAATATAGAGTATAGAATAGAATATAGAATATATAATTAATATAGAATATAGAACATAGAAAATAGAATATAGAATATAGAATAATAGAATAATATTATATATTTTATATATAGTGTTAGTCTTTCATAGGATTCAGTGAAAAAGTACATCATCAATCAGAGATTTGGGATGATTTTGAGACCTGAATAGATGATTTTGAGACATGAATAAACACTCTGTCTTAAAAAAAAAAAAAAAAAAGCTGGTGTTGGTGTTGATAAAAGACTTATGTAGAGTACCTCCCACAGGTTGTAAATGAATTCTTCCTCCAGACAGGATAAGGGCCACCAGGAGGGTGTGTCAATATGGGGAAGAAGGTCCTCTACATACTACCAGGGTCTGTCAGTGTTGTATATCTGAATGATGCTGAACAACGGTGCTGAGCCACCCAAGTGGATTAAAAAACCACCAACACCCACATGAGCGCTTGCTGTTCGGAATCACTGAGGAGCCCAGCTCCCTGACTTGACCACACAGAGCAAGAAATGCCTGCTTCCTGGCTAGCAGGGAGTGCAGAGACTTCCCCAGAGTCTGGGAGGTCCTGAGAAAGGAAATGTCCCCCCAAAGGTTTGCTTCTGCTGAGAATCTGAGGTGAGGGTAAAATAGCAACTGCAGCCTCTGAAAGAAAGGGGCAGACGATGAAGCCTTTCTCTTCGAAATCTTCAGAAAGCTGTCCTTATGCTGGAGATGTGGTGGAGGAGGCAAAGCAGAGCCTGTACCTAGGCTGCAGGTTTAAGGCTCAAAACGTATCCCACATCCATCTAACCATCTCTCCTACCCATTTCTCCCGCTATGTCAGATCTTTGTTTATGTTTACCTACAACTTGATTGCTTCATCTGTGGACTCTATCTCAAAAGGCCATCTCCTGACATGGAAATGGAAACTACTCTCTCTGGTGGAAAACAGTCTCAGGGATATTCAGACAGCTAGCACTCTGCTGGAAGCCTTGCTTCAGCTCGACCTGTAGGTAGGAAGATTTCAGCCTTTCCTTCTCAGAGCTGGACATTCCTTCCCGAATTCTGCAGCTTCCTCTACCCTCTGTGTTCCTTCTTCCTTGAGGCTCACCCTCTGGGATCCTTGTTAGCAGATTCAAAATAGGGACCAGATACACTTATCATTTGGCTCTGGGTGAGGGTAGGACATCAGGAAGAATTGGTAAAAAGAGGCCTTGTAGGATGCTGTTTGGACCAGACGTCCTCGAATCTGTGCAAATCTTAAAATGAATGCCAAGCTGCTACCTTGCTGGCCTAGGAACTGAACGTTGTGCCTACATCTGGGGCCCTGGAGCCGACCTGACGTGGCTCCATCAGGTGGAAACCTTGTGTTTCTCGACTGGACCCAACTCTCCAGGGAGAACGAGGTCTAAAACGCAATTCAGCTGTAGCCACAACTGCCTGGTCCCCAGGGCCCGGGCGGAGAATGGCCCTCTCCGCTGAAGCTGCGGGCTGACGTTCGTGTATAGGGTTGCAATTCGCTGTGATAAATGTAAAGACCAATTAAGGTTTGATCCTTGCACACAGGAGGCAGACGGCGGCTGAGAGTGGAACCAATTAACGAGCATGTCCCCTAATTCCTGCGGCGGCGGCCGGACGCACCACCGATCCCTTAGGCTCCCGCCCCAGAAAAGCCCCCGCCAGCCGCGGCGGCATCTCCCTGCGAACAGGAGGTGCGGGGAGCGCTAGGGCTGGGGAGGGGGCGCTGGGCGCCCACGGGGCCGAGCCCGTGTGGCCACGGCTGGAGGCTGGGCGCGCCCAAGTGGTCGCGCGGGCCAGCGCGGGAGGCGCCCAGGCGACGCTGTGCGCCCCGAGGGCTGGTCGCCCTGGCCAGGTAGAGCTGAGGGCTGGAGGCGGAGCGGAAGGGAGGGTCGGGCGGAGACCGCTCTTGGCTGGCTTTCCTGCTGCCCTGGTTCCCGGTCTCGACCGCCCGGCGCGTGACCTCCCGCGAGGTCCTGGCAATGAGCAGCGCTCGTGATTAACAGCCCCGAGGTCGCGGGCAGTGAGGCACGCGTCCCCTTTGGCCCCGTCAGGGTGGGAGGGCGCCGGGGAGCAGAGCAGGGTGAGGCCGCGGGGTCTTCGGGACCCGGCGGTGGCAGAGCGTGAGAATGACACAGTGGGCGCCGAGCGCCAGGGCCGGCCCTCCTAGCCCCCGGGCCAGCGCCGTGGCGGGTACCGCGCAGCAAAGTTTGGAGCCGCGGGCGCCGCGCGCCGGTCCCTCCCCGCGCAGATCCCTTGGCGGAGTCTCTGCTGCCGCCGCTGCCAGGGCAGGACAAAGGCTCATTAACACGTGATGGGACCACGCTTCATAAATGGGACTGGAGCGAGAGCGAGCCAGAGACAGCGCGCGAGCGGAGGGAGAGGCAGGGACCGCGAGCAGGGCGCGGCGACGGGCGCTCGGGCTGGCCCAAGCGGGCGGCCCCAGGCCCGCCAGCGCGGTCAGCGGGACGCCAGGGAGAGCTGGAGAACGAAGCGGGCCTGTCCGAGCCCAGGGGCGCCGGTCCTGGGGGCCGTGGCGCACGGGTGCTAGAGGCCGGGGACTCGGGCGCGCAGACCGACTGACTTACTGACCGATCGCCGCGGGCACGCCCCGCTCCACCCCGCCCCACCGCGCCCCGCGCCGCCTCCCCTGCTCGCTCGCTCGCTGCCTCTACCTTCTCCACTTCTTTTCCGCCTCCGCCTCCTTCTGGCTCCCCTGGCGCCAGAGCCTTCCCCTGGCTCAGGCGGGAGCCTGGGCTGTCTGCAGAGCTCTCCTAGAGTCGGGGGCAAATTTCCTTGTAGCAGAGAGCCAGCCCCTTGGCTGGGCGACAGGTGCCGAGGGAGCTTCTGGCCGGTGGACCGGGGGATGAGAAGGGTAAGACCTGGCACAGTGGCGTTTGGGAATAGCTTTTCCGCCTCCCGCCCCCTCGGTACTGGCCAGTGGTCCCCAGGTGTCCTACTCGGAGTTCGTGTTCCCTGTTCCAGGAGAGCAAATCGTGCTAATGTGGTGTTTACTTAGCTGTATAGTCCCAGCTTGTTACCTGTGGTCTAAGCTACTTCTGGAGGCTTCTACCATTTACAATTTATTGAATGTGCACCTAGCTCTGCACACACTGATGTCTGTTTGTAGAAAATGTGTAATTGTGCATGTTTGGAAAACAGGCTCTTGAGTTGATGCTTGATGTCTTTAGCCGTATAAGAAACTAAGTCTTCTAGAGGAATACATGTCTCTGCACCAAATGTAGAAAACGACTCAACTAAAAGACTAAACGTCATGTAAAGAAATCTATGTCAAATAAGGAACTTCTGCTACAGAACGATAGCTACAGTGGCTGTCTCTGTTTAAGGAAAAACTAATATGTAGAGTATTGATACCTGTGGTTGAACGTTATAGCAACATGAAACTAAGAACTGGCACCAGGCGAATAAAGTTGATGCTTTATTTTGAAAGGATGTTTCTTGGTAAGGCTTACAAGTCATAAATGGAACATCACCTGAATGCAAATGTTTGCTATGATAGATGTGAAAAGATGTTTGGTCATTTCAACGTGTAAAGCAACATGCGTGTTTCTGATTGTAGCACATGGTTTATCTCTCAAAGGTTTCAAAGAGGTGAGAAAAAAACTAATAACCTATTTATGAAACATTCTATTTTCTATCTTTTAACAGTTTTCTTCCAAATAGGAGCTATTAGCTCTCCCTGCCTTTGTTTATTTCTTGGCATATTAAACCTCCTTGGACATTTAATCCATTTAGAGATTAGAGTAGATTTACTGGTTTTAACGATGCTGAAAGATACCTCTCTGGGTCCCATAACTTCTCCCTTTTTTTATTGCCAACTTAACTCCTTTGAACAATGGGGAGATGCACATGCTCAGAGGAGGCTCAGCGAGTTCTGATTATCTGTGGGGTCACTCCTGACATCAGTCTGTTTGGCAGAAAATTGAGAAACTAGGAATAGCCGACCTCCGAGGTTCCCACAGGACTGTCTGATTTAAAGTGCTGGTCTTCTAATCCCAGCTTTTGACAATTTGAAAGGGAGATAGATCTACTGATCGATTTTTCTCTTCTCCCCCTTCCCCTCCATACCCCACCTTCTCTAACTCAGTTACGAGCAATTTTATCAAAATGAAAGGCTGTGAATACTTTCTTAACTGAGAGAAATATTTTTTTTTTTCTGATTACATCCACACCGGAACAGAATGCATGCACCTCTAGAATGCTAAGCAGCACATACTGCAGGCTGTTGTTTTTAGGCACGCTAGCAGTTGCTGTAGCTGGGAGTGAGTCTTCATGTTGATGATGGTTGAAAAAAACCACTAATCATTTTAGGTCGTTAGGAGAACTTACTGTGAGCAGACTCTTTTATTGCTTCAAAAGATGTCTCCCATTTCAAGCAAGGAACACTCATGGCTGAGGTATGTATGTATCCAGTGTCTGTCTACTGGAGGAGATCTCATTGTGTTCCTGTCCTACATGGGGGTGCAATAATGCCACATTGTGGAAATGCTCACTTCTGACCTTTCAAAATGACTATGCTTGCATGCTCATTGTTAAGAAGACAAATCTGATATTTCTGCCTCCAAATTTAATGGCATCAGAGGCTGGGTCTAGAAATGGATGTTGTGACTAGATCCTTAATTAAGCCATAGGTGATGTTTGTGAATTGTAAAGTTTTAATTCTGGTGAAAATCAGACCTCATGGTGGAGCGAGGTTTGGCTTTGTTTGCTTTTCAGTGTTTTCTGCTCTTTTCTCCCTGTTACCCATCTCCCAGCGGACTGTGTTCCTTTCTGTCTTGCCTGGGAGACTGCTCCTCTCTAACAAGCCTAACTGCAGGATCAGTGTGTTCTTTCTGGCATTTCAAAATGTTAAAATAGTGAAATTGTTAAATGTTATCCAGATGAAACTGCTCAGAATGAAATTCTCCAAAAGAACCATGATATTTGTGACATATTATGTATTACAGACAATTCTGAAGGAAAACTCCATGAATCGTTTTATCTATTTTCTCAAGAAGGAAGCAGCCCCATTGACTGTGTTGATAAGTGTTTAGTATGCTCTGTCAGCTTATTAATTACGAAAGCAAAGCCTGTGAAACTCTCCAAAACAATCTATGACATTCTCCTGTGCTTTGACTTAAAATTAACATTAACCACCAGGATATTTAGACAGGCTCCTTGGTTGTCTTGTGTATTGGTCTTTGAAATTAGAGTTGGATTTACTATATAAGAAGAAAGTATTATGAAATAGAGCTTATACTGGCAGTTTAGAGTTCATGACACTTAGCAAATGCTTCTTCCCAGAAAACAGTTGGCCTAATAAATAATTTCCCATAACTAGCTATTCAGGAATTTACAAGGAAAAAAGTAGCGAATTGAATTTAGATATACTCAATAACACATAATTAGTAAGGAGCAATTTGACCATAGCCTCTTGAATTTGGTTAGTGAGATTGAATCTCTCCTCTAGGATGCTGCCTGTTATTCTTGGGGGTAATTACATTAGGTTAGTTGCATAAGGAACACAGTTCAGAGCCTGGGTTCCCAGCACTTTTAAAGGATGTTGGGTCATCATTTCTGACTGATCCAGTAGAATGAAACCAGCCTCTGGATTTAAATTATTTATAATTCTGGGTTTTTTTAACAAAAAAAACAAAAAACAAAAAACTGTAAACCAAGACTGCACAGTTTTTGAAAAGCTACCAGGGCTGAGTCACAGACTGCATACCTGTACTTTTCAGAGACATACAGTTGTGCTTATTTTTCTCTTACTGGCAGGTAGATAATGAAATGAACACAAGGGAATAAAACCATCATTTGTGTATTTGAACTCTGGACTTTGTATCTTCTTCTCCAGATCTCCAGTTCTGTCCCAATCTTATTCTTATAAAACATGTTAACTTTTTTGTTATAGATGTACAGATTCTGTTTTGTGTGGGTTGGGACTTCAACACTTCACCACTGAATTGCTAATTCTTTAATAACTAATTCACTTAGCTGTATGTTCTTAGATTAGATTAGATTCGTCTTATAAAGTTCACTTCAGATTCTAAAATATTTCTTGGACTCAGAGAAGTGAAAATGTCATCCAGAATCAATGCTCTCAAACTGCATACTGCATAAGTTACAAAACTTAATGTGGAGAAACACTTTTGTCCCTATGCATGAACAAAGTTTTTCATGGATGTGTATTATAGATAAAATAAAAATGTAGATACATTGACTTTTTAGATATGTGAAAATAACATTCTGATTTTAAATGAATACTGCAATTTTGGGAAGATGTCCAAGTTCAAAGCAACTATACAGATGGTCCCAGAAGACTCTAAGCAAAAGGAAGTATTCATGTTGAATTAAAAGAAGGCTGCTTTGTTTTCCAGGATAGGTGGAGACTGGTCTAGTCTTGTGTGCTCTGAGAATCTTAAGTATACTCTAGGATGAGGATGAACATCACCACATTTGGTTACAACTTTATCATAAACACCAATGTTTGTGATAAACACCAACATTTATGATGGGTTTAAGACAACTTTTTGCCAGTCTTGATAATTTATATTTTTGGATATTAGAACTATACCAATTGGTAGAAAAATCACAAAACACATGTTAAAATAGCCCCATTTACTTCAGACTTCAAATGATATCATGTTTTTACAAGGATGTTCAAACATAGAAATATGGGAGAGCAAAAGAGGAGGGTTAACTTTAGTAGTAGCCATTACTCTTACCAGTATTCAGTTGCTTAATGTCACGCGAATGTTTTCCTTGAGCTTGACACATGGGTAATAGATGTGCTTATGATAGGTGGGTAAACACAGGTCAGAGCCATGCCTTGAATGAAATCAGTGAGATCACCTATAATTTGGAGCAGAAAATATCTAGTAAGAGCTTTCTTGGGTGATGATTCTTCCCAAACAGGGTATCCTGGCAGAATAGAAAACATTCCAATACAGAATTTTTCTTTAGAACATCTGGTTGCGTGTACACACTTTCTTGATCCCCACTGATAGTTTCCCCGTGTTTGAGGACTTCTCATAGATGAGTGTTGAACAATATTGGGACAGACTTTAATTGGAAAGTGACCATGAAATTCTTGAGGACCACAGTAGTTGAGTTTTTAAAGTTTTTTTTTTTTTTCTTCCTTTTTTTCTTTTTAAGGAAGAACTGTTTGTTCCTCAAACACGAGCAAATGGGCCTGACATTTGTTCTGGTAGTGACCTGAGTTCTGCGCTGGCCTCAGCTGAAGAGATTTTTTTTTTTTTACACTTGCACTTTATGAATACTTTTGAAGTCTTGCTTTCTTTGTCTTGTTGTCATTTCTTTTTGAATAAATATGTTGGAACTCTTTGTATGAGAACTCTTGGTTTTCGGATGAGCGTTCATTTGTATCTCATTGAGCTACCTGCATCACTGCCCCTGCACTTGTACTTTTGAACAAGTTTCATAAACGAGATTTTGCAATTTTCAGAGGGGAAAACAGAGTGAGTTTAATCTCCCCCTTTCTAACTCAATGGAGAGTTTTCCCCTCAGCAGTGGACTGCCTCATTATTTAATGTTACCTTCCTACTGTTGTTTGCATTCTTAGTTATCTATAGTTATGAAAGCGGAATAGATTTGACCCTTTTGATTGCTTACTACGCTTTATTAACTCTAAGTAGCATTTAAAAACACATTTAACTTTGAGAGAGGTGGTGCAGTATAATTTCCTATATTTAATAATGTAATATCTATTTTTTCCTACTAGCAAATTCCATGCTATTGCTTTTTAAAGAAAAGCAGAGGCATCTTTCAGAGCTGTGCCAGGCAATCTGCTGTGGTGGCTTAATATGCTGACAAATGCTCTCACAGACTGTCTATGTATATTCAAATATAATTAAAGTACAACGTAACCAGGATATTTAGTTTTTCAAAGTTTGTGGTTTAATGGGAAGGTCCCTCTCTACTCTTTACCATTTCTTTAGCCATTATTTGGAGCCATACCTTTAAACAAGAAAATTGTAGTCAATATGAAAATTGAGTTGGAAGGAGTGATGCATTCAGACTGCTAAGAAATCCTAGTATGCTTAAAAGAAATAAAAAATTGTGTCTTAAGTCCCTGCCTTTTTGGACATGTGTATTTGGTAATTTTACAATACTAATTTCTATAGCAAGTAAATCAATATTCTAAATTTGAGGTACTATATCTTTGCTATTCATATTTGCTTTTCATACAGCATTCTTTAAGAATCAAATCTATCTATTCTTGTAAGAGACACTCAGTTGAATGCTGCTTGACTCTTTTGGCTGGTTAAAATATCAACTCATTTCGATGTGGCACTAGCCAGAATTTGTATATTTTCTTTACCCCTTGATCAAGTAATGAGTAAGTACACATGAAGAGATAAAAAGGAAAGCTAGGTAGTTTAACACATAATTGAAATAGAAAAAATAAAGTATTTTCCAAGAATTCTGTAGTCCTGCCTCTGTGGGAATTTGGCTTTGGGAACATTCAACTACATTGAGAAGTAACATTTATCTTCTCATAAAACTAAGAGGGAATAATGATAAAGTAACCTGGGATTCATCTTCATTGTAATAATGGGGAAATGGTTGCTCAGAGTTTAGACATTTGAATATTTTTGGATTATATTTCTACATGTTTATAGCACCTAGGTACTTAAAATGATACCACCTGTAGATTGTACTGCTATTCCATGTTAGTAGCAAAAGTCTACAGTGAGTCCATGCCTCAGCAAAGTCTTCATGTTCATTTCTTGTGATACGTTACTTTATGGCTTGGGAGTAAAGAACAGACCCAAATGTTTCCCACAAAAGAAAATGAGTCGGGGTGTTAATTTCTTTGGCTTTCTAAAAATTCTTTTATGCTCAGCCATTAAAAGTTTTCTTCTCAACGTTGTTTAAGAAGTGGGTAGAAGTCCTGTAAAGCTGATCATAAGGTTTGAAAATAGAATTAGGAGAAAATGGTAAGAGTTTCCTAATTTATTTTTGTCCTCCAGGGTCCGTGTGTAACGGGAAGTTTCCAGAGAAAATCCAGAGGAGCTCTGAACTATAGTCAATAGATTTCAGGGATTCCCCAACTCTGCTCTCTCTCTTGCTGGCTAGACAGCTGCTCCTGTGTTCCAGCTGGGTGGGAGTCCCCTGGCCCCCACCCTCTGCTGAAAGGAGCTATTTTACCTTGTGTAAGTTCTCCCCACACCTTTTCGTGCACTCAACACCTGTACTCACAAACAGTGTGTCCTCTCACTCAGACTCCAGTCTTCTTAAAGTATGACCCCACCCCACCTCCGCTCCATTTGGTCTTTTTTCATAGGTTTTGTAACTTGAACCAGTGGTTCCTAAATTTCAGAACTATTTCCTGGAGGCCTTGTTAAGAGCACAGATGTGGCTAACTCTAGCATTTCTAACTCCATCAATCCAAACTGAATTTGCACTTATTAGTTCCCAGAGGCTGCACTGCTGCTGACTTGGAGAACACCACTGGCCCGTGTGCTAAGCATGTGGTGACTTTCAGACTGTTCTCAAGGTGTGTAGGGGGTGAGCTTCCTGCTCCTTTGCACCTGTCTTGCCAACCTCGTTCTTTATCTTTATATCATTCTTTCCAAACATGATCAGTCACAGCTCAGTTCAGAATGTCGTAATTGTGCCACATGATTCTCAGAATGAGTTTGACCTTGAATGTGCACCATGGCATAGAGATTCTGCACTTTTCTCTCATTTGCATGCTTCTAAATCACATCTTCAGGTTGGTTTTTTTTTTTTTTTGCGTTGCCACTTACTGAAGCCTAGTACTACCACATTCATGTGTTGGTAATCATTTGCATCTTGTGAGCTCACTTTGGCTTATGTCTTGTGTTGCTAGTATACACTGAATGTTTTCTGAACATTTCAAGTAAAGTAACTAAGACTTAAATGTATGGTTTAAAAAATATTTTTAAAAGGAAATCCTGGACTTAAATGACAATATAATTCATTTAAAACTATCCAATGAGAAAATTATAGGAAAGGAATTGAATTACGTAGAAATTCTCCTTGTTCTCAGTGGATATGGTTGTTGGAACTAATACTTGCTTCTCTTGTGAAATATTTTATATTAGTCCCAATAATAAAAAATGAGTTTCCATTAATTTTCATCTCAGAGTTAGCTATGATCTGTGTTGATAATTTCATGTTTGCAAGTTAGATAAATATTTCATAAAACAGAAATGAGTTTATTGCTAGGATTGAAGCTGAGCTCCAGAGACCTCCCATTTTACTTTCACTCTCTCTTGGCATAAACATATTTGTTTTCAGTAGAATTTTTCTTTACTAATCCTTAATTACTTTCTTGAGGCAAAATTCCAAATAGTCACAACTAATTTTTATTAATATATTGAATTTTCTCAATGCCTGTACCTTAGAAAAGTAATCAGAAATTTAATTTTTGTGGGCAGTAGTAATAAGCAATTTTAACCTCCAAAACATATTTTCTTCTTTATATTTTAATTAATTCCACTGTAAATTTATGAAATATTGTAGCAGGAGAAGTTGCTCAACCAGAGCAAGAGCTGTGTCCAGTGAATGGAATAACAAATTGATTCCCATGGGCTTAAGCCACTCTATCTAGTGGCTGAGTTTTCACATAACTTCTCTTGACAGGCCATTTGTGAAAGCTCAGAACTTAGCATTCACTTGGAAAAGGAAAAAATCTGATATAGGAACACTTCTTTATGTCTTTAAAGGTGTATCAGAAGCATGTATTAGAATGCATTTGAGGTTGGATATATTACAGGGATATCTTTCACAGATTGTTATTGTTCATCTTAATTCAGAGTAAACAAGAGTCAGAGGAAAAAGTGGGCACCAACCACTGTCTATGACTTTTGCAAACCACGCTATACAACTTAAGTCTGATTCTGAGAGAAGAGTCACTCAGGTCATTACTGGTACATTTTATGGTGACATTTTACATCTTTTCAGGGGACATTTGTATAAGACCAAGACTAATGTTTAATCTCCTAGTGGCCAATAGGCTTTATAATGAGGGCAACTATTTACTCCTGAAAGCCATTCTGTTAGGTTAGATTTGCTCTGTTGCCATTGCATGGTCGCATCCATTTACTAGCCTGCTCTGTACCAGGTCCTGTGCCAGGTTGAGGTCTTGCAGGGAAAGACTGCTACAGATGGCTCAGCATTGCCCACAGTTTCTTCCCAAGGCACAGCTCATACTCTTCAGAACTCCTTCTCCATTACTTTAATTGTGCAAAGGGGTAGACATATGATGTCATAAAGTCTACCATAGGCTTTATGGTGGGTGGCCTAGGATAGAGTATTGTATTCTTTGATTTCTTTACTCAACCCATAGCTATTACACAAGTGTGAAACATTTCAGAGTAAAATGTTGTGGTGAATGTTCATGACTTTGTGTGAAATGTCTGTCCAGGTACAGAGTACATGCCTAATAGAAGTGTGGTGACTGAGCCATGTGAAGGTATGTAGCATCGATCAGCCACATTCTGCAGTCACACAGCTGATACTGACACATGCAAGAGTCTAACAATCATTCATCTTGCTGGAGCATAAAGTTTGCATAATGTGTCTATGATGATTCAGCTCAGAACTTGGGAATTGGCCTTGGGGATTTCCTCTGTGTTTAAGAGAACTCCACTGCATTTCTGCCCGTAGGGAGTGGCTGCTTGGAGCTCTTCTTCACTAACAGCCACCATGTCTTGTTCTAAAGTGAGAGAAGGTGAGAAAGGTGTCAGACATGAAGGTGGCCGCTTCATCTCTCAGTTGTGCTGTAGAAGTGTCATTACAATCAACAACTCTGTAAATTGACTGAGGGACAAAAAAATCCACTCATACCTAATTAAAAACAGCAGTGACTTAGCTCATACTTATTTCATCATATTTCAGCCTAGGTGCTGCTCCAGAATCAGGAATGATACCACGTAGTTGTTTGTTATGCTTATCGCTGGAGAACACGGGCAGAATGCTTTGCAGGTGGCTCGGGCAGCCTTTCTGCTGTCCTTGAATCTTCAGTCCCTTCAGATTTTAATAATTTGCTGAGTAACCTTTATCAGGTAATGCTTATAACTGATGTCTCTTGCCCAGATCAACTCTTCTATTTCACAGAGAAAGAAAGACAGAAATACAGACAGACAGACAAACAGACAGAAACAAAGAGTAAGGGTGGCTTATGTATTTTGTGGACCCCAGAGTGAGGAATATGGATTCAAGCTCTGTATTGCCTTCCCCAGAACATTTGTTCTTAAATATTTTAGGCAAAGCTTTTGCCTTTCTGAACCTCAATTGTCCTTATGCAGAATGGGGGATATAATACTATCTGTGACACATAAATACTAAAGGAAAATAATGTGCCATTCAGATTATTCTTAGGCAAGAATTTAGGGAAATTCAGATTTTCTTTAATATGCATTTATTCATCCGAATCTAAGATTTGAAGCCAAAGAACATATTTGGCTTTTCTTTAGACTTAATTTATATGATCATGGATTCAAAGTGAAAACACCACTTCATCTGCAGATGAAAGGAAGAAAAACTGAAAGCTACCCTATACCATTGACATTGTGTAGCGTATTTTAAACCATTGCTGTGAAGACGTTGATAATGAATTGTAAAGATAAGAGCCCATTAACTGGGTTCTTCATATTTTATGGTCTAAAATAATATATCACTTTCTACTTTTAATGAGAAAACCTCATGTCCAAGATTAAGACAATCCTACAAAGCTTTTATTGACCTGAAAACTGTATATTCTTTTCTAGAAGAAGGCTGCTTTCAAAACCACATTCTTTCCAGACTCTCAAAAATATATCTCTTTCACAGAAAAGGTCAAAGCACTTAGTAGGAGCAAACATCTAAGCCACAGAGCAGAATTAAATGGTAAAGGAAATTATCTCCCAAGTCACGTCAGTTCACAGTGTTGCCGGGTCACTTGTGTGGAAGGCTTTTCCTGGAGCACTGTTACCTACCTCACAGTGCTTAAGTCTATGTGATTTCAAGGCATCTTTTTTTTTGAGCCCTGCAATTAAATTTTAACAAGCCTTTAAGTGTTAAATAATAGGGCACATTTCACATTATATTTGTAAGGAAATATAGCCTTGAAAATATCTTAGTGTCACTAGTTCGTACTAATTGATATTTTTTTAAGAAGGAAAAGAAAAACCCATCATTCTTTTGTTAGTAAAGAATAGGCCAGGGAAAATAGTGTGTTTTATAAGCTCAATTTTTCTTTTACAAAATAAATGAAAAGGCAAATCATCTTTGAGAGGCAGTCAAGCATTACCAATGGAATTGAATATATATATTTATGTATGTATATGAATTCAATGCCCAAACCACTTTAAACCATAGTGATTAGTAAGTTAGCTTAGTCATATTGCCTGGTCAGCTGGCAGCGAAGCATCATTCCCTGGGTTATGCTGCTGCTCCGTTCATTGAGGCCATAACTTAGACATAATACAGTTAGAGTAGCCAACTAAAATGTTTCCCTGCTAACTTTAAAGAGGTAGATGATCAAGGCACTTTTCTTGAGCAAATCAGGAGAAAGAAGACTTATTCTCAGAAGTAAATGGAAAAATAGCGAATCCATCCATTAAGACCTTGGTTGTTTTGAACCCCTCATATGACATTGCCACAAGGCCACCCAAGCAGCACAACTGAACAAGGAAGTAAGCAAGGAATAAGTGGGATTTTAAACACGGATCCAAAATCCCATAGTTGGTCTTGACCCTGTCAGTTTCAATATCATGAGCTTGTTGCTGTCTCGTTTGAGCATTTATAAGCTTGGAATATTAGGGATATTAGTAGTGTGCCAATATAGTCTGTAACCATACCAGGGCATATCCACCATTCAGATGCTTTTAGAGCATTTCTATATTTATGGACTTATAACCTGCAATGAGCAAACAGCCGCCTATTACCTGTTATCCAGGATATGCTACTACGGTCAGACTTGCAAGACTTTTAATCTAGATGCAGCAGTGATAGATACCTAAGGTATCAAAATGCCCTTCTTAGGTTATTAGCCCAAAAGTTTGAAATACCCAAGAGTCACTTCACAGCAACAGTAGTTCTGAGCGTGACGTCCCAAATGGAGGGCTTGGAGAAAGGACTGAAGGAGCTGAGGGAAAGTGCAGCCCCAGGGAAGTAACAACAGTGGCAACTGGCCTGACCCCTGATACCTCTGGAGACTGATCCACCAACTAAAGAATACACATGGAGAGACCCATGGTGCTGGCCACAAATGCGGCAGAGGAGGGTCTTGATATCCGTCAGGGGGAGGAGAGGACCTTGGGCTTGAGGGTGTTAGATCCCCCAGTATAGGAGAATGACAAGGAGGAAAGACAAAGACGAGAGTGGGTGGGTGGGTGGGAGGGTGGGTTGGAGAATATCCCCATATTGGCAGGGGGAAGGCGGAGGGAATGGGGAGGTTCCAAAAGGGAGATTTGAAACATTTGAAATGTAAATAAAATATGAAAAAAAAATGCCCTTCTTAAAGCAAACAAACAAAACAACAACAAAAACCAAACAGGTCCTAAGAGTAACTGCTGTTAAATTATACAGACAGACTCGGCAGTCCTTGAGGTCTTGGTTTCAGGCTTCTTCCACACTCTGCCTAATCAGAACCATGGCTAGTTTTAGATCTTGTCTGGGATTTTGCTGCTTTAATTTAGTGACAGGGTCCTGCTATGGGAGCCTATGATGGACTCATGATTCACCAATTTCATCCACCCAAGTGCCAGGATTACAAGCATGGACTCCCACATTCAATTTTACACACAAATGTTTTATAAAACTCTATATGCTATAGATATAAAACAATATATGCTGTATAGAATCAAGGATATGGAGCTTGGATATACATACTTTTAAAAAACTCTATGCATTACCATCCTCATCAAATTTCTTTGGCCGATACCATAGTCTGTGCATATTCCCTTGGGGGAGGAGGAGTAGAGATGCAGGTGTATGCTCAGAGAGGAGACAAGAACAGATGGTACTAACCTGAGAATCGACGGAGGCTTTTCTAAAATAATAGATCCAACACATTTAAACATTTTTATTATTGTTACTATGAAGGCACGATTTCTATATTAAGTTGTTAGGAGATTTTAGCTGTCATTCAGTTGTTCTTTCACTATGACTGTGTAATAGACTCCAACTGCTTCTTTAGCAGGCACATCTACTCGTCCTGTTAGAATTTCCAATTACCACTTTCCCATTAGCAAACAAAAACAAAATTAATGGCAGCTTTGCCCTCCCAAAAAAGCCTAAGCTATATTACTAATGAACTCTCAAAGAAAACTCTCCATGCAAAAATAATAAGGTGGAAATTACTGCAATAATCCAAATGTAGAAATAAAGGACAGGCTTTCGGAGATGCGGGAAATTTTGCTTCTCATTAGCTTCTGCAATAGCCTTGGCACAGTGGTGTTCTGACATTCTGAAATTCACAGAGTCCATTTATTTTATATTCTTCTCTGACTCATATTGGACAGACCCGGCAGCTCATAACCAACAGGCTCCAGCTTAGGTTTAACATACTGCTGTTTAGATGAAAGTATTTGGTTACATTGCCATAGGCATTGTGGTCACATGTGGTGATCATACATGCAGTAAATCACAGAGCAGTTTTGAGTTCTGATCCCTTATCCATCCATCCCTAAAGAATCATAATTCTCTCTAGTGCTGTCTACAGTTTCAATCCTTGGATCCATGCCGATAGGCAGATTTACCTGGAGGATCTGGGATTATCATTAACAACTATTGTATTGCCTTCACTTTGCACTGTATTGCCTTCACTTATGTTTTAAAGAGCTGATAAGATTTGAATATGTGGTGCACAATAGCCTTAATGTAGTTATCATTAAATGTCAAAACAGATATAATGCTACTGCAGAGCTTCTGGAGTCCTTCAAACATGGATTCCCATCTGTGTTCTGGATAATTTACTAACTATCTAATGGCCTCCTTTTTGCCTGGGGAGTCAGGTAAGAAATAAGTGCCTGAAAGTCACTGTGTTAGTTTACTACCAAAATATAGGTAAAGCTCCTCAAGTGCCTAAGCCCAGCTGACATGCTGTCAAGGCTCCTCCTCAGCATGTTTGTGTCTTCTCTGTGCCTTATACTTAAGTGCTGATACACAGATACAACTAAGGAAGCAGCCTGCTGGTAAATTAAGATCATACATTTTCTTGAAGTATAATTAGTATATAAAGTAGCAATTTGTCTGTATTATATATTCTTGAAATGCAGTTAGTATATAGAATATGGTAATGAGCCATCAATAGCACTAACAGGGAGGACAGTAATGCTTATTGAAGATTTGGTGTTTGTGCCTGGTCTACGTACAATTTATATTGAGTTAATTTTCATAACGTTCCTGTGATATAGGCATCATTGTTATCCTGAGCTTGTAGACAAAACACTAAGGCTTAGACCCATCAACAGCTTGAATGGATATGGCCTGAAAGCCCTGGTCTTCCCATTTCTGGAGCAGTTTTCTCTCTGTAGAGAAAGGTTTTGCTGATTATAATGAGTAGGGAAACCGAGGAAATAGAGCTTAAAGAGTGGATCATGAGGGTTCAAAGCAGGAACTCAGGACCCACACCATCCAGTGGGAAGTTGATGGTTACTTTCAGCACATTAAATGAGGTCCACACCCCAGGCTCAGCGCCAGCTCTCCCACCTACCAGATGTGTTAATGGTATGTCATTTACCTTCTCTGTGCCTTTCATGCAAAAATTACCTCATACGCAATTGTAAGAATACAATGTGGTGATCCATGTGAAAGGTTCATAGAGTCTCCAGCACATAATAAGCTTTCTGTATGCTTTAAAGGGTATGTATGGGGAGGGAGGGCTAATGACACTTAAGAGGTACACCTGATTATGGAGGCCAAGAAGGAGGTACTGTCACAGAAAGGCCAAGCTAAGGGTTAAGATGACTAGAAAGATTACTTACAATAGCATAAGCAATGTGAAAACAGGGTGGTTGGAATTAATTCATTGCAGCATATTATCTGCAGTAACAAAGGATGGTAAAAATCCCAAGCCTCCCATCAACATGAGGCTGATCACATTCATCTACCAGACCCTTAGGGCAGCCAGAGGATGAGGGATGTGTTGAATTAGCTGAAAGCTACTTCTGGTGTATAGTTCTAAATGGAAATCTATAAAGTACATGCAAACATTTTCTAAAGAAACACAGATGTGGTAAACACACACACACACACACACACATGCATATGCACTTGGATATGTATGGACTATCTCTAGAAAAAGTAACAAGAATCTCTATGTCTCCAAGAGATGCATTTCTGAGACTCAGGTGAGAGAGGTATTATAGTAGATCTTTCAGTACTGTTTGGATTTGAACCTTGTAAATCGAAATACATAACACATATAAAATATATTGGTATATGTAAAAGGCTCAAATAGTCTCCTGCCCTTAACATGCTTTCTGTATGTTTAAAAGAGTGCGTGGGGGCATGAATGACACATAAGAGGTACACTTGATTAAAGAGGCCAAGAACGAGGTGTCGTCACAGTAATTGCAAGCTATAAAGATAACTAGAAAGATTGTTCACAGTAGCATAAACAATGAGAACAATAAAGTTGTTGGCCTTAATTAATTGCAGCATTATCTACAAAGTTTCAAAGTTAGCCTCCAACTGGGAAATGTGAAGAACTAGCTGCCCAAGAGGAGATCCCTGAAGGGTGTGGCGGGAGGATGCTCAAGGTTAGGCTGCTCAGACAAATGGCTACCAAGCTATTTCTGTTTTCTTTAATTTTGAAAAAAGGAAATAGATACTAAGTCGTATTTTGAAAAATATCTCAGATAATGAAATTCCATTGCCCCCTTACCAGGTTTGGGTGAGCAATTCCCAGAGATTTTAGTTCCAGAACTAAAGAAAACTTTAAAGTTCAGGGTTCTGTTTGGAAACTGAATTCTGGTTGTGTCAGTAGATCTGTAAACCTCTGCTTAAATGATGTCATGAGGCTGATGAGGTAGGGAGCTTGCTAACCCTGCTAGTACAGAAGTAACATTGGCTCCAGTCTAGGAAAATCTCTCTAGCCCACACAAGACTTGAATGTGAGCAATTTGATAGAGAGGGGTCAGGAAGGAAGGTGTGTCGATATATCTGTGTATCTTAAGGTCAGTGAGTCACCTTCCAGAGTTGGGGACTAAGCACTGACTTGAGGAAATGTCACCATGTCTCTTTGATCGTGGCTAAAAGTTTTCATATGTAAATTGAGTTGTTCAGCAAACAAGTTTGCCAAGTATACTAGATGACTCCTAAGGTAGGATACATGAGACATTGTTATTGAAGAAATAATTATGTGAGAAATGTATAATAGACAGATAGAAACAGGGATCTTAAGGATACCTGAGAGGTACTTGCCACCAGTCTGAGGCTGGTTTAGTAGAGAAATCAAGAAGCATCAGACACCAGGCTTAGGTCCTAAGCTTTGGTGTCATTTCTGTATCCTTCCTGCCTACAGATTCAGCAACTGCCCTTTGCCCCTGGGCCACTGTCCAGAGTTTGCTGGACTATGTGGACAAACCATATTCAGTATCACTGTGAGCTTTATGTCTCACAGCTACTGCTTCTGGCCAGGCAGTCACTGACTCATGTGGGCCTTGCTCCTTGAACTGCTCAGATAAAGGGAGAAAGCTCACTTTCCTGAATGATGGGGGAAGTAATCATCTGTTTGGCAGTACCTCACTGGAGTGGCTATCTTGTTGACCTGACAGGGTGAGTGGGTAAGTGAGCCTGTCCTTCAGCTCACCTGTCACAGAGTACTGAGGGCACTCACTATCACTGCCTGCCTTGTTTCTCTAGGCACAGCTGCCTATGTCACAGCTCATGAGTACAGGCCCCATGGCTGTTACTGCCTATGACATAGCTCAGGAGTGCAGACCAGAGGGAGAGGGCTGTATGGAAATCACCTCACTAATAACTCCCATCCAAATGTACTTTGAGTACATGTGTATTGACTTATTGGATGAGAAACCTTCACCCCGGTGACATGTGTGTGCCTTTTCATGGTGAGATTACTTCACTTAGGTAGAAAAGGGATGTTCTGGATCTACTTGAAGACAATATAATTAGTTAGACAACTCAGTTTTAAGCTTCTTTCTGTGTGCTATGCGTTGTGGTGAGAATGAGATACTAAGATAAGGTCTTCAATGAGGTCCTCATTGAACTTTCTTTGGAGCTTGGGAGCAAGAAGCAGACCAGGTAAATGTTGTGATGCAAATGTTTCATTATTCTGAGAGCACCAAAGTTGGGACTTCTGAGTATGGGAAGCAATGAGCTAATGGGAATAACACGTGGGTAATAACGAATTGATAAGGGTAGGGGCTCTCAGGCAGGCAGAGGGAGAAGGAGGAGTCACAGTGTGAGCTTGTGTTTGTGGAACTCAACCCTATGTAGTACAGCCAAACTGGGGAGACCAGGCTGAGGAGGGCAGGACTGGAGAGACCAGGGTTGGATCATGGAAGGGTTTTGTACTGAACTCCTCCTAGGAAGCCTATCAATGGAAGGTTCTCAGGGAGAGGACAATGAGAAGGTCAGATTGCTAGGAGCTAATCTGGGTTGTATGAGCCCTGAGGGGGAGCTTGTATTGAGTCTGTGTTTGGTCTTTGGGGCAGAGGTTAAAATGAGACACACAATCTTCATGTGTTTGTGAAGGTCCCTCCAGCAGGTGTGTGGCCATGATCGATGCTGGGACCAACAAAGCTGTTCGGGAGGCTTGTGATCTGATCCCGGTAACCCTCGTTGAGGCTCAGCCTTGGAGGCAGCAGAGTGTAGAAGGAGAGCCACATCTACCACTTTATGCCTGCCCCAAATTACTTTTGCTTTTACAAAACATTGTGAAACTTGAGGTATTAATTTAAAAATCTTTATCTTTGTGTCCTATCCTGTTCCACAGTCATCCTGCATCCTGGGTATATGTATCCTTTCTTGGGGAAGTCTGCTTTGCCATCTACAGCTTATGCTCCACACTGTTGTCACCTGTTGGGGCAGCCAGCCTTGCCTACAGGTGCTGGGATAGCTGATCATCTTCTCCGCTCAATATCAGACCCTCTGTGGGCTTGATGCTGTTAAGTGTCTGGTGCAGCGCATGGTATGCAATGGGTGCTCTATTGTTTACTGAATGGATAGTATATTAATAAGTGAACTATCTTGATCACAGAAAGACCTAGAATTTCAAATTTTGCTCCAAAAGATAATAGCTTTCTCATATGTGTTATACATAGAAGCAATGAATGACAAAATATTAAAATGCATTGTTATTTATCTGTCATGTGTATCATACTACATTTGTAACAGTTTTTATAAACTAAAGAGAAAAATAGCCATCTTTTAAACATTTATAAATGCTGAGATTAGTTCTCTTGCTGCATATGTTGAAAACAGTGCCAAATTGGTTAACTTAGAATTAAAGGGTCCGTCATGTTAGCCATCTCCATTTCCAGCACTGTGTCCTTGGAAAGCACTGGGCATCATCAGGGAGGGCTATCTCCTGACCCTGTGCCAGCACACAGAGAGGTGAGCTTCTCAAGTTCCCCTCTGTCATTACCACCTTTCTCATGCTAACCTTGGAATCCCATAAGCCTCTGCACAAATCTTTCTCCTGACTGTTGTAGCCATCTTTATAAGTTCTTATCAGCCATGATCCCAAACTCCCTTCCTGTGGGTGAGAAAACATACCTGGTGGAGAATGTCTTCCCAGCATTGTCTGGAGCTGTCTCTGGTTCTCTTAAATGTCCTCCTTTGCAATTACACTGGACAACTCATCCCTTGGTTCTACACCGTCATTTCATTGGCTGTCTTGTATGTCCAGTCTCATTTCTCTTTCAAGGTATCTCACAGGGCAGGGATTATGTCCTCAGCCACATCATCACAGATTGCTATTTACTTGATAGTAGAAGCCTAGGAGCCATCTCTTCCCAAAGTTCTTAATTCATGGAGCTTGGCACATTTGACTGTACAGATCCATGCAAGACCCATTGACTTTGGTTCAAAGATATCAAGAAATGAGAATCATGTGTCTCGTGTGTGGTACTCCATCCCCTAATATTTTGGGGGGTGTCAGGGCTCTTATCTAAATTAACCTGTTGTATTGCCTGAACATTTATGTTCAGAGTGACATCAATTTGGGGTGCCTAGTGTTTCTGTTTATGACACTCCTGACTTTCTTACCTCTCAATGTTTTTATGTCTTGTTTTCCCTCTTGTTAGGGTTCCCTCCCGGCATCTCTTTCTCAGTCACCTTGAGTCTGGCCTAATCAAAGACTGAGGTTATGAAGTCGATCCTAGATGGTCTTGCAGATACCACCTTCCGTACCATCACCACAGACCTCCTCTATGCGGGCTCAAATGATATTCAGTACGAAGACATCAAAGGAGACATGGCATCCAAATTAGGATACTTCCCACAGAAATTCCCTCTAACTTCCTTCAGGGGTAGTCCCTTCCAAGAAAAGATGACTGCAGGAGACAACTCCCCGTTGGTCCCAGCAGGAGACACAACAAACATTACAGAGTTCTATAACAAGTCTCTCTCGTCATTCAAGGAGAATGAGGAGAACATCCAGTGTGGGGAGAACTTTATGGACATGGAGTGCTTTATGATTCTGAATCCCAGCCAGCAGCTGGCCATTGCTGTACTGTCTCTCACACTGGGCACCTTCACGGTTCTGGAGAACCTGCTGGTGCTGTGTGTCATCCTGCACTCCCGCAGTCTCCGATGCAGGCCTTCCTACCACTTCATTGGCAGCCTGGCAGTGGCCGACCTCCTGGGAAGCGTCATTTTTGTCTACAGCTTTGTTGACTTCCATGTGTTCCACCGTAAAGACAGCCCCAATGTGTTTCTGTTCAAACTGGGTGGGGTTACAGCTTCCTTCACAGCTTCTGTGGGCAGCCTGTTCCTCACAGCCATCGACAGGTACATATCCATTCACAGGCCTCTGGCCTATAAGAGGATCGTCACCAGGCCCAAAGCCGTAGTGGCTTTTTGCCTGATGTGGACTATTGCAATAGTAATTGCTGTGTTGCCTCTCCTGGGCTGGAACTGCAAGAAGCTGCAATCTGTTTGCTCGGACATTTTCCCACTCATTGATGAAACCTACCTGATGTTCTGGATCGGAGTCACCAGCGTGCTGCTGCTGTTCATTGTGTATGCATACATGTATATTCTCTGGAAGGCTCACAGCCACGCGGTCCGCATGATTCAGCGTGGAACCCAGAAGAGCATCATCATCCACACATCAGAAGATGGCAAGGTGCAGGTGACCCGGCCTGACCAAGCCCGCATGGACATTAGGCTGGCCAAAACCCTGGTTCTGATCCTGGTGGTGTTGATCATCTGCTGGGGCCCTCTGCTCGCGATCATGGTGTATGATGTCTTTGGGAAGATGAACAAGCTTATCAAGACGGTGTTTGCCTTCTGTAGTATGCTCTGCCTGCTGAACTCCACCGTGAACCCCATCATCTATGCTCTGAGGAGCAAGGACCTGAGACATGCTTTCCGTAGCATGTTCCCTTCATGTGAAGGCACTGCACAGCCTCTAGATAACAGCATGGGGGACTCAGACTGCCTGCACAAGCACGCCAATAACACAGCCAGCATGCACAGGGCTGCGGAAAGCTGCATCAAGAGCACTGTTAAGATCGCCAAGGTGACCATGTCTGTGTCCACAGACACGTCTGCCGAGGCTCTGTGAGCCTGCTGCTTTTGAGGCCACATAGAAAGAGAATTTTTTTTTAAAGCTTAAAATTTAGAAGTCTGTTGTCTCATCGGTTATATATATATATATTTTAAGTTTACCATGTTTAGTAAAATAGTGACTGTCACCGTGCTTACTTAGTTTGCTGACATCTTAGTAGTTTAGGTACTTAAACGCTATTCCCCAGGGGTTTATGGTGAAGAAAGCCTATCGCTTCAGTTACTCGGCTGTCCTTCAAAGTCTCTGAAATCGAAGGGAAAACTTCGGCTTCCAAATCTGAAGCCTAACTGTCCATACAGAAACACCATGACATGAGTAATGCCTTTGTAACCACAACTTTCATGATGCTGTGTCTGTCCACAGTATAAAAAAGGCACATTTTTACACTATGTATAGTACTAATGTAGAGATACTTTGTAACATGTTTTCTGTCATGTTAGTTGTGTGTCGGTGTTTACTGTGTTGTTTTTTTGTCTAGCTTAGCAAAACCAGAAGGTAGCCCTCATAAGAGCGATGGCATACAGAAGTGGTTCTGTAGCAGGGACACCCCTGTTTAGGTAGTATCACTGTCCATGATACAATTTTAGAAACCTTAGTATTTCTTCCAATATCCGTATCTAAAGTTAATATTGAAATAAGCATAAAAGTTTATTTTTCTGTTAAAACGACGAGAAGAATTTGAAGACTGTTCAAAGTATGAGCAGAATTCATGGACATTTAAAACTATGTTAGGCCTGTGTTTCCATATGAGGACATTTCCTATCTTCTGGACCACAGCTGTTCAGCGGGGTAATGGAGTATAATCAGAATGGAAAAGAGAAAACATACTGACTTTTAAGGCTGACACTCCTCAGACTTTGCAGTTGTTAGCTATAACTGAACCTCTTAAGACAGCATGTGTCAATCTTAGTGTATACTGTGATCACTGTGCAGTTGCTGTTTACTTGACGTGTATTGCATTGTTATGTTCTGGATTTAAGTAGATTTCAGGCCTGGATGGCCAAAAAACCCCACAAAAAAATCAAAAAAACCCCCAAAAAACAAAAAAACAAAAACTCCAGTTATCTTCTCCTTAATTGAGAAGAAATATTGTCTGGCTCAGTAAAATTGTGAGTGTGACTGTAAATGTGTATGTGTGTGTATGTGTGTTATTCTATCTTGTAACTGTTACAACAGTGCCCCCTCCACGAGAAAACTGGCCAAGTGAACCGTACCACTTGCTGCGCTCTTGCACGTGAACTTTATTTCTACAATTGAGCTCTTCACGAAACCCTGTTTATAAGAATTCGGACTAAAACTTTTCAGAAGAACCTTCCCACCTAGGAGATTGGATGAAGTATTCTAATGACATTTAGGTGTTCCATAAGGCCAGCGTTCAGCAAGAAGTAATCAATAAGAGGTGCCAAAAAGTAGAGGACTCTCCCAGGGAGAGTGGGGTGGGGGTGGGGGATGGGTGAGCACCTACTATTAATCAAGTCCATGGAAATGCAACTCAGTAAAGGGGGATGGTTCTAAGACCTTCTTCAAAACCACCCTACAGTAGCAAGTTTCAATGGTGCATGTCAGCAGTGCAATCTCAGGTTAAGTCGCACCATGCCAGTTACCAGGTCCAGGCCACTTCATTGCAGAGGGTGAATAGGACAGAGGGAATATGTAACAAATGGGAAGTGAAAACCTGGTGACAGCCCAGTACCTGGCTCTGTTTAGATATGTTTGGGCTAAAGAAAATGTAATGTCTCCTCTTGCTGGTATCAAAATGTGCCAAAACATAAAGATGAAGGTGGCTGTCTTCTGATTGACATCTCTGCCATGGCACTCAAAATTGGGCCCTTTTCCTATAAAGAGAAGTATTGTTTTTAAGAAGCCACTTAACCCTGATAAGTTCTACGTAGGGTCTTTCCTTGTACTGGTTCTCACCAGTCCTAAGGACTGCCTACCATGAAGCGGAGAGCTAGCATCTGTCTGTGTTTTCTAGCATTTGGGGGTTCCCAGCCTGACAGGACAGTGCCCTTTCTTGCTATCATTGTGACCTGAGGGCCTAGCTAGGATATATCTAGATTTTGCCTGCTGAGTCTCTTGCTTTTCTTCTCTGTGTACAGAGGAGGACTCAGGATGCTGGAGATTAGTAACTCCATAGAGAAGGGTATTGATAGAATACCACCAGGGGCTAGGAATTGCCAGCCTCCTCCTACATCAACCTGAATATCAATCATGTCTCTAACTACCAGGCAGTACCACCTCTTCTCACAGCTACAAAGACCTGGTAGGAAATTCTAGGCATAGGTATTTTAAAAAAACCAAGATTCACTTTTAGAGCTGTATTTGTGTAAATTCCATTTTAGTGATAAGATTTTATAGTGTATTGAACTTTCAAGACCTAACTCGTATTTAATAAGCTAAGGGACAATGGGGCTGATAGCACTAAACTTGGTGCTTATTGATACTCTAAGAAATATCTGTGAAATATCATCATGTGTGTATTAAAGCTACCTTCATTTAAAAGAACTTAAAATTAGTTGGATCCATTTTGGCTTTTCCCATATCATTTCCTAACCATATTGACCAAAACATTCTCCCCAGTGAATATTAGTCATTAGGATTAAATTCATTAGTATCATTCATTAACCAGCCCCTTAATTAGATTCATTAATTTAAATTATTTTAATTTAATCACTTATACACTCTGGCATCAGGGTTATCTACTTCTGTCTGACATGTTCTGAACATGCATTCTTCAGCCATTACTCATTTTAAAAAGGGGCCAATTCCCAAACTACTTGACTTCGTCCAAATAAAGACTGAGTCCTAGACTAACAATATCAGCTAAACAAAGAGAGCTGTCTCTAAGAGCCCCTAGTTTTTCCACTATGTATTAAATATATGTAAAAATAAATGTGCATCTGGGCAGCTTAGACATATGTCTGTGCCAGATGACTCCAAAGCTGTCTGATACTTACTGTCAGGTGTAGCTGATATCAAGCGCCAAGGAATTTTTGCTACCTAAACCCATTTGCAGGAAATAGGCCCAACTAAAGATGAGAAATAGGTCTCTAGTTACTACTCAGATCTTTAATTTCTGCCATTCCATATCCATAAACAGGATCACTGACATCATGCACAAAATTAGATTCCTCATACTCTTGACTGTATATTTGTATGACATTTTAAAATCTCCTAAATGGCCATTCACAGTTGCTTTGCACTGGCCTTCTGATAAAATGTTAACACACCTATTGTAATATACATAAAACATTCTATCTACTGATTTGGACTGAATGTATGTACATAGGTTTTACAAAAAAGTCAGATGTCGAAGCAGTGGTTTACAGATCAGTGATTTTCAGATAGAGTTTCTTTCAGTTGCTGTGGAATCTTTAAAAAGCACTCTTAGTGTTAACTTACTGAACTCTAGGGGTCCTGGGGATTAGAGTCCCCTAGAAAGAAAATCTTTTCTTGTGATAATATGAACCAAGATACCAGATTATCTTGATTCTCACTTTCAGTGTTCCAAGTGGAAAACGTATCTCCTTATTGTCTCTGTAAATGGAACATCCTTACTTTTCCTCTTAAAGAATATTGTACTGTTAGATGTTTGTTGAACTGGTAGCATCATTGAGACTACTATGATGTCTTTGTCAGTAATCTGTATAATATTTTGTATACAAGTACTGGTAAGATTGTTATTAAATGTAGCTCCAGTCTTTAAATTACTATAGCAAAGTAGTACTTCTGTAATATTTACAATGTATTAAGCTTAGAGTATATTTTATTTCATTGATGTAATTTAATTGTTATTTATTCAAGAGAAAACAGTTCATCATGTCTATTGTCTAAAATTACCTGGAATCAAATAAAAGTTCTAGATTATCATGAAAAACATAAAGGCCTTTGAATTCTGCCTTGTATCAAGTCTAATAGGAAAGCATTGGGGGTTTAGTAGGTGCATCTTCTCCTATTGTGGCTAGGTGAGGCAGTCCTTAGAGGTAAGGGATCTGTAGGCAGGCAACAGAGTCAGAGACAGCCCCTGCTCCAGTTGTTAGGGGTCCCACATGAAGACCAAGATAAACACATCTTACATACATGTAGGGGGCCCAGGTCAATTCCATGCATGCTCTTTGGTTGGTGGTTCAGTCTCTGTGGGTCCCTACAGGTTCAGGTTGGTTGACTCTATAGGTTTCTTTGTGGTGTCTTTGGCCCCTCTGGTTCCTTCAACCTTTCCTCCCTCTCTTCTACAAGATTCCTGAGCTCCACCTAATGTTTGGCTGTGGATCTTTGCATCAGTGGTAGGGTGAAGCCTCTCAGATGACAGTTATGTTAGGCTCCTGTATGCAAGTATAGCAGAATATCATTAATAGTGTCATGGGCAGACTCTCTCTTATGGAATGGGTCTCAACCAGGGCCAATCATTGGTCCAGAAATTCCCTCAATTTCTGCTCCATCTTTATCCCTGCACATCGTGTAGGCAGGACAAATTGTGAGTTAAAGCTTAGAGTATATTTTATTTCATTGATGTAATTTAATTGTTATTTATTCAAGAGAAAACAGTTCATCATGTCTATTGTCTAAAATTACCTGGAATCAAATAAAAGTTCTAGATTATCATGAAAAACATAAAGGCCTTTGAATTCTGCCACTCACAAATTGTGAGTGGGCTGGTGTCCCCACCCCTTCATTGGACATCTTGCCTTGTTATAGGTGGTGGCCATTTCAAGGTCCATATCCCCTATTGCTAGGAGTTTCAGCTCTGGTCCCCATAATAGGTTTCTGGGAATTTCCCTTGTCCTAGGTTTCTAGTTTGTCCTGGAACTATGCTTTCTTGTGCATTGTTTAATTAAGGATTCTAATGATTTTGGAATTTATTAAAGCAAACATAATTTTAACATTTAATTTATTAAATGCAATACATAAGTTAAAATTTAACATACACACTAAAACATAAATCTTACAGCAGGTTTAAACGTATTCCTTGAGCCATATAAAAGACATTTGTCTTTTCAATAGTTGGCAAACCAGAATTTTTATTCAATTAATAAAAAGAAGCACTAGAAAAAAGTTTAACTTCTTGAAACAAAAGCATGTTATCAATTTTGAAAAAAAGCATTAAAGATTTTGAAATTATGAATTAGTGAATATTTAAAACTAGGTTATTTTTGTTTTTAATAAGTAACCTAAATTAATTATTATGCCTCTTTTATAATGCAAAAGCTTAATGCTCTGACAAAAAATAAGTTATATCTATTCCTAGATATTAAATTTTATATTAATACATCAAAGGAAAAGAATACATATTTTAGTATTGTTATAGCATATTTTCAAACCTCAAATTGATCCTCCATTGACATATGTTTCTCCTTATATTGAAATATATGTTTTAAAAGATGCCAGGATAGAAACACCAACGTAGTCCACTAGAATTAATCCATGTTGCAATTCTTTGTGCTACTTTACCCAGTTTAACTTCTGTATATCTCGCTCCTCTCTTCCTTACCCTCCTGTCTTCCTCTTCTTCACTCTCTTCATTGTTTTTGAAGCAGGCTCTTGCTACACAGTCCAGGTTGCATTCACTTACAACTCTCCCAGCTCAGCTTCCAAAGAGCTGGGATTACAGGCACATACAGGCCCACAGGTTTACACCAGGTTTTTACAGCTATGAAACATTGTATCTAGCATGACAGGTGTTGTGCCATCCCTTCTACATAGCATGTCAGCTCTGTGATGTGTAGCCACTGTTAGTGTATAGGTAAGAAGAAAGGCTAGTGAGATCACACAGCTTAGGCTAGAATGAAGGCTTCTCTGATCACAGGGTCCATATTACTTTGTTTATAACAATGCTTCCATCTACACATTCATTTTGTACTTAAAATCATATATACATTTTGATTTCGTGAAAATGCTCACATGCTGGGAAAGTTAAGATGAAGAACTTGCACATGCCAGAAAGAGTGGTGAAGTAAGGGCTCTTTCCTCATTGCTGTAATCAAGGACTCTACAAGTCACTGAAGAAAGAAGAGCTTTCATTTGCCTCACAGCCTGAGGGTGTAGTCGGTCGCTTAGGTGAAGTTCTGGTGGCAAGAGACTGAGGCAGTTGACCACGCTGCATCCACAGTCCGAAGACAGAGTTATGAATGTGGGTCTTCAGCTTGCCTCCTTCTTCTTCAGTCTATACTGGAAACTGGGGAATAATGCCAGCCATGTTAAGGATAGCTCTTCCCACCTTGATGACCTCAGTCTAGAAATTTCCACACATAAATGTCCAGAGGTTTGTTTTCACCCTGACTCTAAATCCTGTCAAGTTCACAGTCAACAATCAGCATCTTGCTTCTGTATTTTCAACGTATTTGTAGGCTTCAAAAGGTCTAATACCGTGTATAGGTAGTAGTAAATGCATTTCTCTCATGGAGACCTATGGCTTTGGACTCTAGATTTTGGATCCCTCCACCATACCAACTTGCAAAGTAATAGGAGGCACAGAGTGACAAATGACTCCAATCAGTTATTAGGGTTTTCTTTCCTTTGTTTTTCATGGCAATTCAAAGTCACTCTTACAAAACACCACAAACACATAAAGAAGTTTTCCTTCCTGCAAGGCAAGACAGAGAACTCAGTGGGGGAAGTGGGGCCTCCCTCTGTATTTCTTGTTAGCTAGCCACTTATTTTTCCCTGTTGACAACGTTACCGTCACTGCAAGAAGAACATCATTCACTTGGAACAGAAGGACATCAATTAGCTCCCCAAACAGTATAGTCACCAGTCCCAAAGTGTTCTTGGTCATTATTCACCTGAGCTGGGGCAACCCTTTGGTCTCAGAATGACAGGGACCTTATTGAGCTCCAGCCCCTGGGACCTCCAACCCTCTGCCCTTCTGACCTCCTTGTAAATAAGATTATTGTTGTTGCTTCTGTCTCGATTGCCTGAGGGAAATCCTTCAGGAAACAAATCAATAAGGACTATGGGGAAGAATCTTTTTGAACTGTCCAAAGCAACCCCATTCCTGCCCCAAACACAAAATGACATCATAACATACTTCTTTCAGATGTGAGTCTGGCTTGTTTCCAAATTAATGGCCTATCTTATGTTTTTAATAAAGTTTTCACCCTTCATGGATACATACATTCACAAGAATTTCCTTACAAAAATCTTGTGTCATTTTAAGAGATGAGAAGTTTATCTTTTATTGTAACAGATTTATTATTTGAATTTATAAATCTGACAATTTTTGTCCTGGCTTGTACCTTATTCAAAGTCATTGATTATTCCTGACAGACATGGCCACCTTAGCCATACAATGTCACCTCTGATTGCTTGCTTTATTAAATCTCAGCCCATTTAACATGAGTGAACATGCGATACTGTCACCTGGTCACTGAATATGGATACTTTCAAGTGTACTATTCCCTTCCCTGAGGAGGAGCCAGAGCGAGAAACACCCCTCTTCCTTCCTTCCTTCCTTCCTTCCTTCCTTCCTTCCTTCCTTCCTTTGTAACTGTGGGACAATCTCTGTATTTTATACATAATTCCTTAAATAGTGGATATAAATATTCAGAGTAGGTCTCATTTAACTGAAGAATCTTACCATCTCCCTAGAATACATTTTAAGAGGGATGACAGTACTTGGGGCACTGGGCTCTTGGAGCAATAGTGTTCAACAAAGATCACGTCTAAGTCGCTGTCCCTGAAGATGGGACACATGAGAATTTTCTTCTCCCAGAAGGCCAGCCTTGCTAGCCTTTACCATGTCCTGTGGAAGGGAAAATAGCGTTCTGTGTGGAGGAAGGGTAACTACATATTTCCCCAAAGCACAAGTACTCATGGTTTAAATTACATTATGCCTAAGCAGAGGGAAATAGGAAAAGAAATACCAATCCTTAAAAACAAACTAGGAAAGTAAGTTCCTTAACAATGCTGCCTCAGGAGAAAGAGAAACAGGACGCTCCGTGACTGTGTTCCGGAGCCGAGCTAGCCATGATGCTATGTCCACCACTGGGACCAGCTTTCATAGGCTTGCATCTTTCATTGTACTCCCCCACCTTGTTTTGTAGGATATTAAAATATAGGCACACACTTCAGCTTTTCAAAACTGAAAAGCAATCAAAAAGAGTTTCCATGTTATCTCAAAAGAGAAGTTAGGCACGTCTGAGGGAAGCGTTAACCGGAGCACAGCTTTCATCTTAGGGGTGAAGATGGGGTCATATGAGAGAAGAGCTGTCGAACAAGGACCTTGTTTTGGTGGCTGTCACGTCTAACAGGAAGTGGTGCAGACCAATCTGAAAATCTAGTTCTACCCTTGTATGAAAGGCTCAAATATTTTAAATGGACCTAAAGCATATCAAGAAGTGAGCCAAGAAAAACTCAAAGAGTAGGCAAAAGCCATTTAGCATATCCCCCTTTAAGAGTTTGTCCATTAGGAGCTGGAGAAATGGCTCAGTGGCTAACAGCACTGACTGCTCTTCCAGAGCTCCTGAGTTCAATTCCCAGCAACCACATGGTGGCTCACAAACAACTGTAATGGGATCCGATGACCATGAACTCACATATAGAAAATAAATAATAAAATAAATCTTTTTAAAAATATAGTTTCTTTTTCAAGCTCTGGTGTGTTTGTAGGAGGACCCTGAAGTCGTCTAAACAAGGGACAGCAAGGGTAGAACAATCTCTGGAATATAGAAATATGAGCTTTTGTTTAAGAACACACTGAGGCATAAACAAAAGAGAGTATGACATAAATTAAAGCATTTATTTTGACTTTTGAATCAAGATAAAAAAATTCCACAGGCCAGGGATTAAAATATTTACAAAGATACCAGATTTCAAAGCTTTAAATAAAACAGATAGACCTCACTATGCAAATGTAAAGAAAAGCAGTAATGAATCGATTTAAACATGACTTCAAGCAGATACTTCTAAACCTGGCTATATGAGTTGGTCCACTTAATTTTCCTCTATATATGTGATGTTAGAGAATTGGAGGCCTTAATAATGTGTGTCTCATTGAAAGCCTTTATAGAATTTATTATAAGCAATTCTTAGCTTTGAAGCTAGGAACAGCACTGAAGTGTATAATGTTCCCCGAGGAGAACAAGTCCGCATCTACTAGATACTCCATAAAAACATCTTAGTGGGAGTATCTGTACAGGTGCTTTAGACAACCTGATGTATTAAAAGTGAAACTATGAAGGAGGGAAATTATTTTCTCTTTTAATCACGCTGCCGTGCATAAAAGCTCTCAGTATAGCATGCTTCAAGAAGCAGGTACTCCCCTGGCTGATTCAAATGTAACCAAGTGTTTATGAATCTAATGTACAGAAACCTTTAAGAAACATCTTTATTATCCAGAGTGAGATGTTCCTACAGTGTTAAACTTCCCACCTGACCTAATACAGGAATCTCCTTTTATTTTATTTTATTTTTTTAAATCTAAAACCTGTAATATGTAAACTGACTATGCTCATCTCTCCAGGGCATAGGGTCCATCTACAAATTTGTGATTATGCTTGGGCTTCAAGCAACTCAATTATTGTAGGTAATAGTGGGTAAGAAGGAATGAATCATGAAGTTCTTGAACAATCCCCAGATTCCCAGGTCATTGGTAGCCAAATGTGAAAGGCTCTGTCCTGATCAGTGACCTCACTTACTGGTGATAACAAGCAGATAGGAGGCTGGCTTACAGTTCTCTGGGTTCACTCATTGACCTCCATTCACTGATAGAAATAAAAGCAGACAAATGATCAGAGAGTGGGCAGCCCATTCCTGGAGCAGAGACATGCTGGAGACTGCAAAATTAGCTCCTAAATAACAAGATTATCAGTGGAACAGGAACAAACTGGGGGAAGTAGTTTACCTCCAGGTAGCAAAGGTTTCTTCATATCTGTGGGGTGCCAAAACCACGGAACTCCTTAGCTCAGCATAGTATGTGGATGGCTGCCGTCATCAGTTGTGTCCTTAGACAGGGGCTCCTCTGAGGTTGCAGAGACTCCGTGAGGCTACTGTGGTTCAGGGGAAGCCTGAGCTCATGGCTTTGCAGCTGGCCTTTGTATAGGTTGTACTTCCCCCTGCCCCACAGATGACACTGCAATAGTCCTTCTAGTTGGCATTATGATGAAATAGGATTGCTTCTTTGGTTAAACTGCATGTACATCTGTGGTGTTCATTGTAAGGGGTTGGATGGAATTTATTCTGGGGAGTTTAGAAAATGAGAGAGCAGTCAAATAATGCTGGATAGACTGTCTTCCCACAAGCCGGCCATTCTATGAGTTTTTATCCATCCCTAAACTGTCAAAGAGCACAGCAACTAAAAAGCTTGAAAGGAAAAAAAACCAGCAGATTTCTGTTGTGGGGCTGCACTGTTAGGAGATTTCCTTTAAAATATGATCTGTCTTCTATGATCAAACTCAGTGCCATCCAGTTCTCCCTAGAGCGTTCTAGTGACTCAACAGCAGGCAAGCAACACACAGAACTCATAGACAATGCCAAATTCTTTGCAGTAAGTAGTATTTCCCACAAATATCACACACAGGTAAATAATTGAAAACACTGAAAATAGAAAACTAAACACAGTTGATTCCTGGTGGATCTAAAGTTTTACTGGAAAGGTGAAGTAACTAGTGTTTCTATCTCAGTATTACTTTTGGTTCTAACTTTGACAATCAGTATAATATAGCTTGAAGAACTTAAACATATGACTGTTCAAATAAAGAGGACTGTGTAATGACTGTCAACTCTTACATATTTTGATGAGATGGCACCTTCCAATCTTTCACTTCACATTTCAGTGAGGCCAAGGCACCATGCAAAGAGCAGAATGCTTGATTTGTTTCCTTGGCACAAATCAACCAGAATTTGATTGTTGATTTATACATCTACTAAAGGATCTGGCTAACATGAATTAATTACAAAAAAGGAAACGAAGATTTATTCGGCTAGAGATTCATTCATGTCACCAAGATCCTGTAGCAGATGGTAAACCCTGGCACATTGAACACATCAGTCATTTCTATCTTAGTATTTCTTTAGGATTGGCTTTAGTTATGTGTGTGTGTGTGTGTGTGTACATTTTGAGATTAAAAAAAAAAACACTATGTGAACATGTGTGTCTGTGTTGGAGAACACACACCTGCATGCAGAGGATGTCAGATCCCCTAGAGCTAGAGATACAATTAGTTGTGAATCACTTAATGTGGGTGTTGAGATTCAAACTCTCATCCTCATGATTGAGCAGTTAGGTCCTCTTAGTCGCTAATCAATTCTCTGGCCCTAAATTAATATTTTTAACAGATACCTTTACTTCACATGCCATATGCTGACTTCAAAACCATTTCTTTAGTCATCATTAACCAATCAGAGTCCCCACATGCTATACGCAGGAAAGCTCTTGCCCTACTTAAACCATGCCACTGTGTAGAAACCTCCTTTGTGTGTTACTCTAGAGGGATGCTGGAACTGCTTGCTCCTGGCTGAGAAGCACTACCCGCTTCTGTCACCAAGAAGAAGGAAAGAAACAACTGAACAATCGCAGTCCATTTTAGCTTGTAGATTCAGTCTAACTTAGGAAGTTGATGCTCATCAGACAATAAGGTGGTGACAGTAGGGCAGACAGGAGTTAACAGATATTAGTACAGAGTAGGGGGTTTGGAGGGTGACGCTTTTTTTAGAAGCAGCTGGAAGGCTTCAGTCAATGAAAGGAGAGTTAAGAGATCCTCACACTCTTTTAGCCTGCCTGAATATGAAATATGAATCTTTATTTTTTTCAGTTGTTAGGGGATCATTGGACAGATTTAAAAATAAGGTGGCTCTAGAATGTACAGGAAGAATGTATCATCTCTGACTGCACTTGAACTCTGTGTGTTTAAGTGATGTGCTGTACAGTGTGGCGCCTCTGCGTTGGAACAGACGTAGGATCTGTTAACCCTTCTGTTCACATCTTAGTCACATTTGTAAAGTCTCGGTTGCTGCCTTCACCACCTCAGTTCAATCTCTTTAAGCTTCTGGTTACATCAATGAAATTGTGTGCCTTCTGCACATTGACACTCAAATTCTAAGTATAATTTGCTGTGAAGCATTTTTCAAAATAGAAGCAGTTAAAGGTGATTTCAGTGTGCTTCAGTGTAAGAAATTCTATGTTACTTTGAAATCTGGAGTAATTTCATCATGTTTAAATATGTTTTTTTTTTTTCCGATTTGAAAATGATTTTCTAACAATGTCTGAGTTTCACTAATTTAAGTGCTTTTTCTCTTGGCTCTCTGTGATTCTGATTATTGACATGATCTTTCCTTGCCAGGTCTTCTTGGCGCAGTGCCAGGGCCTTTCCTTTCTGTTTTCATTGATACAGCTTTTTGACCCAAGAAGCCAAATATCCTTCATGAACAAACTGATTTTTGAAAATTCCTTATGAAGCAGCCATCGCATTCCCTTATGTATCTGTAGCTGCTTCCATTCACCGACTCACTCAGGAATTCCTTAGCTTTATAGTCATGTATAAATATGCCTTAGATGTAGAAATTAAAAGATTCTAGACACTCTAATACACCCTGGCAATGAGTCGACTGTTGAGAAGAGAAAAATTTCAATGAAATTCTTTCACATTAAATCAACATGTCTCTCAGTTTTACTACCTTATAGCAAATTTGTAGAATAGAGAGGCTGCCTTAGTTATTTTTTCCAATGCTGGGATAAGAAACATGATCAAAGCAACTTACAAAATAAAGAGTTTATTTGAGCTTACAGTTTCAAAGGGTTGGGGTACACAACCATCATTGTGGGGAGCATAGTGACAGGCAGACAGACAGACAGACATGGCACTGGAAGAGTAGCTGAGAGCTCCCATCTTGACACACAAAAATGAGGCAGAGGCAGAGACGATGGGAATGGCTTCAGTCTTTTGAAACTTCAAAGCCAACCCCAGTGACATACCTCCTTTAGGAAGGTCACATGTTTTCAAACAGTCCTAACAACTGGGCACTAAGTATTCAAACATCTGAGCCCATGGGCACTATTCTCATTGAAACCACCGCAGAAGCTAGACACAAAAGCCGGGAGCATCTTTTAGTCTATAAATTCAAAGTGACTCAGAGGCAGTTATATTATCAGGGGCTTGACTAATTAATTGCTCATGCATTAGGGCAATAGTATATCCCAGTGGTAGATCCTTACCCTTTGTGAGTGTCATGGTTTCTGGAGTAGTATCTGGGTTCAAAACTCAATTCTACTACTTTGTGACCATGACTGAATTATTTCTCTTTATCTACAGTCTTTGTTTTTGTTTGTACCTATCTGATATAGCAGTCATTTAGAAAATGTACATAGACAACAATATGAGGCAATCGTTTGAAGTATAAAAACTAATTATTCATTCATTGGAGCTAGAGAGATGGCTCAATGTATTAAAATGCTTACTGTGCAAGCATGAAGACCTGAGTTCAAATCCTCATAATTCATGTAAAAAGCAGACATGGTAGCACATATCTACAGTCTGGCTGCTTCTACGGCAATCTGGGAGGTAAAGGTGAGAGAATCTCTGTAATTTTGTGGACCAGCTAGCCATGCACAGAAATGACCCTGACTTAATGTGGAAGGTAAGAACTTGACACCCAAGGTTGTCCTATAACTTACACACATACTTTGTAGTATGAATGCACCTATATACCTACACACACACACATACACACACACACACACACACACACGCGCACATGCACACACACACACACCAAGTTATTCATGTCTTTTTTAAATCTTGTTTTCCCAAATAGCAGTGTCCTATGATTAAAAACTTTAAATGTTAATGATATCATCTTTTGTCGTGTATCATCTCTTAGCCCTGTGGCAGCCAATCCTTACTTTCTCTTGTTCTCTCGTACGTTGTCTGACTTTGGACAAACACTAAAGGGAGTGCCTAGACCTATGGAAACCCTTGCTTCTAAGGGAAAGTTTACAGGGACATTCTCTTGTGGTTTGTTTCTCGAAGAGACTTTAGGTGTGCTTACAATTTATATTAGAATATTCCATATCTTGCATTACTTGTAATATTCTGGCTACACGCTTTCTGGTTCTCCTTTTAATGAAAAGGCCAGTACCTTCAATTTTTAGGACCATATTCAAATTTTTCCAAGTAGGTGGCCCTTCTCTACATATTAGTGACTTTGGTACTCATCCTTCACCCCTCCTTACCTACCCAAATGCTTGAAGCCCCCAGTACAGAGTGCCAATATTTTATGCTGAGTGCTTTCTTACCTTACCCAAATGTAGATATGTAAAAGTACTCTACCTTTACAGAAGGAATTGTTCTTTATTTTATGCTGCTGTTCTTCTTAGGATGAATAATGAGTCTCTGAGAAAGAAGGAAACAGTCTGTATTCAAATGTGTCTCTCTCTACTCCTGATAGCTGGTGACTATGCCTAGTTAAGGTAGCTTTGTTAATGACATTCTACAAACACAGTATGGGGTGACCTGGAAACCTCCTTTTCCTGACAACAAGATAACTATAGGGAATTTCCCCTCAAACCATCTTACAGACAAACTGCACATGAAATTACCCCTAGACCAACTTCAGTCTAAAAGATGTTGCCTTCATTTAGAGCAGTTGTGAGATTTTGATTAGGTCAGCAGCTTTACCTTTCACCTTTGAAGGTGAGCAGTTCCAGAGAGGGGACCATTTAGAAAAATTTGAATGTGGTCCTAAAGAAATGGGTGTCATCAAGTCATCCCTTATCAAGTTGTGACACAGAACTGTCCCTCTGCCTTGGTGTGTCCTATATTTATAGCAGCATGGGCATGCTGATCATTTGGGACACTTTAGAATGGATTCTCATTAAATGATGTCTTCAATATATAGTTGAATATTACTTTGGAGAAGACTCAAAATATAAAACCACAGGTTATATTGTCCCAATTTGTGTGTCCAGCTAAAGAACAAAAGCCGCTGAAGTACATACTGACTCACCAATTCTGTGCTTTTAAGAACAGCAGAGGAAGGGCCATCATCTACAGGATGGGTTCTTGGCAATGCCAGTCCATGTACATGGCTGACTCTTCCTTTTTGAGATCCTTTCTATGTCCTTTGGATGATTGTGGAGTTCCTTACTAGCTTCAACAGGAACATATTTTATTTCCCTGAGGCTAACAAAGAGGGGAAATCAAACATACTATAATTAGCTATTGATTTCTTTCTTAAGATTTTTACCAAAATGCAATTTAAGGAACAAGTCTTTTAAATCTAAATTAGTCTCAGGGAAAAAAATACATGAGAAACTGAAGGCTTAATGAATGTACCTGGAGCCAAGTATTTCAATGGCTCCATTCAGATCTGCCAGGGAGTTTTACTTCAATAAAGATCTCCCATTAAACTTCAAGAAGTAAGAGCCTAGTGCCATGATTATCAAATATTCTAGGAACTTGACAAGTATTCATGTTCATAGCCTTACACCATGCCTAAAAGTTTTATAGTTTTTCTTTTTCTTTTACTGTAGAAGAAACTAAAAGTCGCGGAGATTAACTGACTTGAAAAAGGCTTCATTAGTAATAGGTTACAGACCTGAGATGTAAACCAAGCAGATGGCCCCCAGACACCGAAGTCTGTCACCACATGGCTTCTTACATCCTTGTGAATCTCACAGGATGCTCATGGTCCATCCTGGCTCCTCTTCCTTCACTCCTATATCCCTTTGGTCAGCTTTGTAACATTCTCTTTACTCTGAACCTTCTACTTAGTGTCTGTCTCACTTTTATGGATCTAAAAATGACATCCTCATCTCAAGTATTTCCATAAAGCGTTTGCTGATTAGCTTCTGCTCATGCAAGCCCAGTAGCTGGGCTTAGCCACTTCCCTGGTTAAACTCTCATCACACCCTGATTTAGCTGTGATATTTGGTAAGACTTCAGGAATTTTGTTCTTTAGGATATTAGCCCAAAAACTCAGAATACCCAAGATACAATTCACAGACCGTATAAAGCTCAAGAAGAAGGAAGACCAAAATATGGATGCTTCAGTGCTTCTTAGAAGGGGAACAAAATACTCACAGGAGGAAATATGAAGACAAAGTGTGGAGCAGAGACCGAAGAAAAGGCCATCCAGGGACTGTCCCATCTGGGGATCCATCCTGTATACAGTTGCCAGATCCAGATGCTATTGCAGATGCTGGAAAGTGTTTGCCAACAGGAACCTGATAGGTCTGTCTGCTGAGAGGCTCTGCCAGAGCCTGACAAACACAGAGGTGGATGCTCGCAGCCAACCATTGGACTGAGTGTGGGGTTTTCGATGGAGGAGTTGGAGAAGGGACTGAAGGAGCTGAGGGGTTTGCACCCCTGTGGGGGGAGCAACAGAATTAACAGGTCAGACCCCTGGAGCTCCCAGGTACTGGACCACCAACCAAAGAGTACACATGGAGGGACCCATGGCTCCGGCCGTGTATGTGGCAGAGGAGGGCCTTGTCAGGCATCAATGGGAGGAGAGGCCCTTGGGCCTGAAGGTGTTAGATGCCCCAGTATAGGGGAATGCCAGGGCGGGAAGGCAGGAGTGGGTGGGTGGGTGGAGGAGCACCCTCATAGAGGCAGGGGAGGTGGGATGACATGGGGGTTTTCCAAAGGGGAGACCTGGAAAGGGGAAAACGTTTGAAATGTAAGTAAAGAAAATAACCAATAAAATTTTAAAAAAATAAGCAAAACAACAACAACAACAACAACACTAAAACAAACGAACAAAAAAGTGCCGTAAGGTCAGGAGCTGGATAGGTTTTAACTGATTCTGTTACCTTCAGAACCTAGTATGGATTTTCAGCGGACATTAGGAAATATTGCACAGACTTCCTTATTCTCAGAATATTTATCATCACTATACAAAATCAAGCAAGTAAACTCTTATCACACTAAAACACATATTCTTTAATGTCTGTGTGTGTGTGTGTGTGTGTGTGTGTGTGTGTGTGTGTGTATGTTAGGTGCTGCTGTTTTCATTTCCAGAAGTTCCATTTAATTCTTTAAAAATCTGCTCGACCTCAAATTCACCATGTTCAAGCTTTGGATAGCTAATTTTCACTTGTTTTTATGCCTTGCTTCTCCTTCAGGGTGATTCATATCCCTGTGTGGTTTGTAATTTTGTAATTTGTGAACTCATCTTATGTAGGGCCTATTTTTCCCTGGAGATCTTGATTTCTCTGGATGTGGAAGAAAAAAAAAGAAGAAAAAAAAGGAGAAAGAGAGAAAGAAAGACAACCAACACTGTTTTTGAGTCTTTTCAAATGTATTTTCACTACAGACTTTAAGATCTTTAATAGTACTAAAACAGCTTCTCATGCAAATTTCATGATTTAGGTTTTTCATATTGCTTACTTAAATACATTCAGCTTCCATGCCTACATGTGGCATGGCACACATGTGGCCTAGAATTTGTCATAACTAGCTCTATCACTTGTTTCTGGGTTTCAGTGAGTAGTAAGCCTTTCTATGTCTTTTTCCTGGGTTGACTAGCAGACTTCTAATAGATGTCTTTCCCCAGATAGGATAGAATTTTAGTAGTGCACTGTACAGAGCTAGTTCTCACTCTCCTAAGGCTTACTTCTCCAACCCTGGAGATCCTAGATGCTCAACACACTTCAAGTTAGGTTCAGATCTCATTTGGCAAATGCCATCAGCTCTGGTTTTTGATCTGGTTCTGATTTATATCAAGTTTGCTCTCAGGCTTTCCCTTTGGCTTTTGGACAAAGTTATTGTATTGAGATTTTGTTTCTGTAACATAATATCTGATATATATATATATATATGGAAGAAAAAATTATTTCCCCTCATGGCTTATAAAGGTTTCTACCCATGGTTGACTCTGTTGCCTTGGATCTTTAGATACCATGGAGGAAGTGTGTGAGAGACCTTCCTCTTCACTCACATCCTAATGCTTCCACTCCATCTTTACCAATGCACTAATTATTCATCCTGATCACTAGATGAGATTAGGAAGATAAATAACCTGCTCCATTTTGTACCACTCTGAAGTGGAAACTTAAAGGTTCTTTGGAGAGTCAGTTGTGTTGGGTGTTGTTTTGCTGGGACAAACATGTGAAGGAGTGTTTTCCTGACATGGACACAGGTGAAAGACTAAGGCAGACTCATGAAGGAACATTTCATTGAAGCAGACACAGGAGGGACACGTGATGAAAGATTCTTTGCTAACAACACTCGTGTATTGGTCCATCTTATATTGCATAGTTGGGCTCTATTTGTCAAGATTGCTTGGAATCAGACTGATTGGATGCATGTGCTGAGGCAAGACAAGTGGAGGACACATGATGTTTCGAAGGTATAAATAGGACTTCATGAAGTGACATAGACAAAGCTAGGCTTGCTTATAGAGCAAGCTGTGCAAATTGTTGGTCTCACATCTTCGCTGTTTTTCACTTCCCTGAAAGAGGAACAGCTAAGAACTTCTTCTGGTGTTGCTGTTGGTCCCTCCTGCTGACTGAAGCCGAGGCTGAGGCCTGGTTGTTTCTGCTAGGTCATGTCACTGCTGCTGCTAACCAGACTCTATTGAACTGGACTGCTTCTATATCCGTGAAGTGTTTGTGAGTGGATCGAGCTGCTGCTGCCTGCTAACCTGTGAACTGCTGATTTCCAGACAACACAGATGGGAGTTGCTCCAGGGAACCTTTCCAAACAGGTCCACTTCCCCATATCCTTTCTTTCCCACTACCACTGGTGGGTGGTGGGCTACAAGGGAGGCTAAAGTGTTTAAGAACCATCAGTAAAAATAGGCTTTGAAAAAAATTAAAGTTATACCACTAGAACAGAATACCACAGTCTGGGTAATCTACAAAGGACAGAAATCTATTTTCTTACTGTTGTAGGCTATGGGAAGTCCAAAATCAAAACACCATCATCTGCTTTGACCGTCTTAAAGAGGAAGGGCAAAAGAGCCACACGTTTGGTCCTCACGTGGCAGAAATGAAGACGATAGCAAACCTTCTCCTTTGTGACCTAAACACTTTCACAGAGGTCTTGCCTTCAACATGGCTACCACACAAGAGTTAGTACACAGCAAATTTAAATTTAATTTACAAAAAAATAACCCAAAGGTCTAACCTATGAGCCTAAGCCCTTCATAAAATTATGCTTCATTTCTGCCTAAAACTTTGTTTTTTGCCTATAAACTACAATCTTAGACCTCAGGATAAAACTATCTACAAATGTAGTATGCTATCAAGTTGATCTAAGTGTCATTATAAGAATCCACATGTAGAAGGGAATTATATTACCTGCTTTGAATCAACCTCTTCCAACACACTCAATCCGTCAAAGGCTACAGGTACCCTAAATAGAAAAGCTGAAAAGCAGAATCTGAGTTGGAAAGCAAACTGTTTTTCTTCTACTCACACACCATAAAAATCTGATGCTAAAAGTGTGTATGTGGTGGTAGTTTTCCTCACACACCAAGCAAGCCATCAGTCCTGTAGTGGAAACCATCTGGATGTCCCTTAACTTAATTGGATTCTGGCACTATGTACTTGGAGATGATATGAGATCCTTCAGTTTGAGGATCCAGTCTGTAGACTGCCTGCACTCACTTTCAATATCAGCTGTTTACATGTATTTCTGATCCAATAGCTATAAACTGAAGCTCCCACTAACCTCCCCTTGGGTTTTCTTATACAGTACAAAGCCCAGGGAAACACTAACTTTTCTGGCTTTAAAGACTGTTACAGAGAAATACAGTTGGAAAATGCACAGGGTGAGGTATATTGCAAAGAACACAGATCTTCCCTGCCCAGTATGACTGAACTGTCTTCCAGGTACCCTCTTGTGATAGCTGAAGACTGCTATATGGGTCCTTTGTTTTTTTTTTTTTTTTAAATGCAAACTTCATTTCATGGGCATGATTTAAGCTTGGGCAACCAGATCAAAATGCAAAATGACAAAAAATTCATAATGTGCCTATAGACTGGGCAGGGAAACCCGGTGAGGTCTTTCTTGTCTTTACTAGCCTTACTGTGTAGGATTCCTGCCTTTTAGAAATATGACAGATCTTCTAAAGTAGAGGTCAGTCACCTACTGTCAGACAAGGGGATAGAAGAGCAGCTTTATGATCAGCTATGAGGCTGCAGCACAGAGAGATCCAGCTTCTATGACCTCTTTAAAGGAAGAAGATTCTGTTTTCTCTGGCCGGCCTTGGGGAGGACTGAGTCACTGCGAACCATGGATGAAAAGTACAAAACATAACACAGAATCCCAAATCAGTCACAGAGCTTTACCTCATTCCCTTTAAACCTGGCCCTTGCTGAATTCCCTGGGCTCTTGGATTTGGCATTCTTAAAAACTGCCCTCTTTTCTTGATTAGGCTTTGGATATAAGCTCTGGAAATTTTTGTCATCTTGTAGTTGCAAGTGAGACTAAGAAACGCACTGTTAGATGGATCCTGAAGAGTCTCATCTTTAGCCTTCCAAACATGAAGGGAGATCGAACAATCTCTCAGTACCTGTGCGATATAGGTAGATCAGATATCACAAAGCTATATATAAATCTTACATCAAAAACTGTATTTGCACTGCACATGAGGTTGAAAGAATCCACCCCACACAACCAAAAGAGCTTAATCTAAAGCAAATAAGAATAGCACTGGCCTCAGATTTGAGTAATAGAAAAATGAAAAAATTTAAAATGAATACGAAGGCCACCAGAGGCATAGACACTCTCGGGCATTTGCTTCAGCGCATCTTGCTGATGGTAATTCTTGCTTAGGTCCATGTCTATGAGGTAGAAGCATTTGTTTTTCTGGGATTTTTTTTTTTTATCAGCAGTAGAAGACATTTGCACCAAAATGGAACATTTAAAATGATCTCCTGACTGAAGGTGACACTTGTCACAGTTGACTGCTAGTAACAAGGGAGTCTTGGTGTGTATAGTCTAATGTCTGCAATATATTTCATTATCATCATAGAAAGCTGGGTTAAACATACGCTCCTATTATATTATATTATATTATATTATATTCTGCTGTCCCTTTCTCCTTCTAGGCTGCCATGACAAAAAGATGAAAAGAGTCACCTAGCTGTGATCCAAGGAAATGAGAGGATTAGAAATTATTCCTTTTAACCTACTTTTTAGTTGTTGTTTTGTTTTGTTGTTTAACCAAAGAAAATCATTCAGGAAATGTCGATTAAGCAATGGATAGTCTAGCTGTAGACAATTCGAACTGTTGAAGGAGCAGAGGTGACTCTGAGGGCTCTATACTGCACCATCATCTCGATTATGTTCGCCCATACGTCTTCCAAACAGATGCTGTTGTGGAAACCAGCTTGGATGTAAAGGTTGTTTTCCTTCTTCAGCTTCCTTCCATAGAGCTGTTGCTTTCTGATAATTTGGATGCTTCCTTGGGGACTCTGTAGCTCTGGTTGATAAGTATAGCCTGAGAGTCCGAGGTGTGTGGGGAGAGGGCAAGGAGGCTACAGACCATGACAATCTTGTCTAGCAGGAGGCCATTTATATGTGTCTATTGGGGGCAGTGAAGGACATTGTTGATGAATGTTAGCATGCCCGCTCCTGAAATCAATGCTTTCTCCTGGATATAATATTGCGCTATTCTAGGACTCTGCAGGATTTCTGTGGCATTGGGCTTTGTTTGAAAATGCAAAGAATTCTCCAACGGCAAGCTTAGCTGCTCTAAAAAAATAATCAATTAAAAAACTCAAGTGCTTTGGATACTATGAAAGCAAGTCAGAAATGTTTCTGGTTTGCATCTGAAACAAAGAAGAGAGAGTGAATGTTATTTTAGATCAAGGACAGCTGTCACCTAATGGGATTAATTCCTTCCACAAAGAAACTACAAGCAATGGAAAATGCCAAGGTCTAGCATTGTGTTAGCAGACAAAACCAAACTGCAACAGATTCTAAATATTTTACAGTGTGGTTAGTTTTATTCTGCGGCTTTGTAGGTATAACCAAGATGCAGAGAGGATTTTTGGCGTAGTAGAGTCTATAGCCCTAGAAATTATGTTAGGATTTTTATTATTTGGTTCCACTGACCTCCTGGAGAGGTTTTCCCCCAAAGTCACGTGTTTTGTTTTTCCTTGTGCATTGGCTGCGCAATTTCTAGCTGCCCCATTTCTCATCCTCCAGCATTATCAACATGAGAAAATAGCCTGTGCTGAAATACAGCCATTTTTCTGAAGCCTGTTCTGGAGATGATGTCAGAATCAGTCTTCCTGACGATTCTCCTCAGGCAATAAGCGTGAATGTGTCGGCTTTGCTGGCAAAGTGACACTGACTAGGTCCTAAGTGGAATGTTCCACTCAAGGTTACTTCTGCCATGGTGTTAGAGAACATTCTCTCCAGCAGGAGCCACAGCTAGAGCTTCAGAAAGCAGTGCCTAGCCACATAGCACAAGCTTTCATGGTACTGGTGTCTACTGCATGCCTCTGGATGTGCTGTGTGCATATGAACCCATTCAATCCTGTGTATGAAGTTCTCAGATTAAAGAAGAAATAACCATTAGACTTTCTACAAGGCTGACAGAATGTGACTGGAGAGAGCTGGAATGTTACAAGTTGAGAGCCCAGTTATCTTGGGTTATCTTACTCACCTAACTTAGTCTCTTACCTCAGTGTCTGACCTGACATCCTTGTGACTACCATTCCTTTTTAGAATATACAAATGGATCCTAGACTCCCACCGCTCCAAAGGCTATGAATGACATCAGAAAACATCTGAGGTCTATAGCACAGACTTTTCTGTTTTGCTTTAGCTTGTCTGTCTGAAGTTTCCACTGCTATGTTTTTAAGGTGTCTATGATGTAGCAGAACTCAAAGTAATAAAGCTGATCATATAAAGGGTTTACTAATAGATTTGCTCAGAAGACATTAATCCAAAATACCCCAAAGCTAATTGGAATGCTAACCAGACCTGTGATTAGGGAAACTACTCTGCTATCGTGTAAATGTTTGTTTACCAGGATTCACAGGCTATTAGGCCCATCCACAAAGAATATTCTTCTAACTGGCTGCTCAAGGGGCAGCACAAGGTCACAACTAATGTTAAGTCCTGGGCTGCCATAAAGTCCTCAGTTCTCTTCTTGAGAAAAACATAATTCTGCCAGATGGGCAAGAAGAACCCAGGTAACAACCATTTGAAAAGAAAAACACTAGCATACTTAAAAGAAGTCTGGTTATATTTTTGCGTGTATATCTGCATAAATGGCCAGGCTTGCAGTCTCCTGAAGCAGAACCTTAAGGGTTCTTTGAAAAGTCAGTTGGATGGTGTTTTGCTGAGGCAAACATGTGAAGGAACGTACAGGCATGAAAGGCTAAAGTAGACTCGGGAAGGAATATTTCACTGAAGTAGACACAGGAGAGAGGATTTCTGTTAATGCAAGCATGTGATGAAAGATTCTTTGCTAAAGACATGCATGTATTGGTCCGCCTAATTTTGCACAGTTGAGCTGCACTTATCCGAAGCCATAGAGAAAAACGCACCAAAAATTTCTGGTGATGTGCTGCAGTTTGTTGCTGCTTCCAAGGACTCAGACTGATTGGATGCACATGCTGAGGCAAGGCATGTGGAGGACACGTGACATTCAGAGGGTATAAATAGAACTCTGTGGAGTGACGGAGACAAAACTTGGCTTGCTGGTACAGCTAGGTATGCAATGCTTGTGGGTCTCAAGTCTTCTCAGATCTTAGCTTCTCTGAGAGAGTCACAGCTGAGAACTTCTCCTGGTGTTCCTATTGGTCCCTCCTCATGACTCAAGCTGAGGCTGAGGCCTAGCTGTCTCTGCTAGGTCAAGTCACCACTGTTGCTAACCTGACTCTACTGAACTGCATTGCTGGTGTATCTGTAAAGTGTTTGCGAGTAGATAGAGCTGCCGCTGCCTGCTAACCTGTGAACTGAACTGCTGATTTCCAGACAACACAGATGGGAGTTACTCCAAAGAACTTTTCTAAACAGGTCCACTTCCCCCATATCCTTTCTTTTCCACTCCCTCTGGTGGGTGGTGGGTTATAAGGGAGGTTAAAGTGCTTAAAAACCATCATTAAAAATAGGATTTGAAAAAATTAAAATTACAGTCTATCATCTTTGCTCTGTTTATATTGTCCAAATTGCACCCTGGGGCCAGGACCTAAAAAGATTTAAGGATGACAGCATATGTAAAATGCATAATCCTAAGGTGTATGTAAGTTAACAAAATCTTCTATTCCATGCTGGCTCTTCCTCAGACATTAGCCACAGTTGACTGCATACTGTTTCAGCAAAGAGACTTGAATTTTTTTTCAGTCTATGAGACTTTCCTCAGTGCATGGAATGATTTCTCACTGGGAAGGCTTATTATTTCTATGTCATCTTTATTTACAGTTCTCTTTGTTCTGTTACTCTAGAAGCCTTATGAAACTGTCACTGCAATGGAACACAGGGTTTGGAGAACCCTAATTCTGTGCCCTGGGCCATGGCCACTCATATTGGCTCCATTATCATCTATCTCTATTGCTTTTGAAGTGAGAGCTAGATTTTTGCATTGACAATCACATTGGCCCTTCCAGAGACAAGCAACTGAGATATCATCCAGTTTAGGCACATGTCCAAAACTATAGTAAAATGGGATTTTGGGTCCAAGAAATCTACCCCAAGCTCATTAGTCTCTAAATTGTATTGACTATACATTGACTAATGTCACCAAGGCAGAACACAGGAGCATTAAAAATGAAGATCATAAATTATTCTAATATTTGAAAACATAGACCAGGACCTAGATTCTCTAACAGCAGTGCTTGACAGAAAAAGACAAAGACCTTGACCTATAAGAGTAGATATTCATTAGACCAAGCTGGGTGGCACTGGGTTGTCTTTGTTGTGGTAGTGGTGGTGGTGGTGGTCTGTATGTGTGTATGAATAAGAAAGATATGGTCTGGTTTTTTTCCCAGATTTATTTATTGACAGCTTCAGCTTCTCCTTTATAACGGATCTGAAACTGTGCATAAAATATATTTGATAGTGAAGGTATAAAATCCAAGTAGAATGTCACAGCTTCTATTCTGAATGGCTACTCTAACTGTGTGGAAGTTCACTGTGTTGTATACTCTTTAGGTCTGGATAATTTGTGTGTATGTGTGTGTATATGTGTGTGTGTTTGTGTGTGTGTGTATGTGTGTTTGTGTGTCTGTGATGTGTGTTTGTGTGTGTGTGTTTGTGTGTGTGTATATGTGTTCATGTGTTTGTGTGTATGTGTGTGCATGTGCGTGTGTATGTGTGTGTGTATGTATGTGTGTGTGTTTCCTCAAATTAAAAAAAAATAAAGTTTAAAAGAAGATAAAACGTCCTATAAGTAACAAATGACTGTTGACAAACCACCTTATATTTGCTGGGAGCCGTTTTCCGTACCCTTTCTCCAGGTTGTACAAACTTTCTTGCGTATATATTTATAAGGAATGAGTATGTGCCTCTTCCTTGGGACCAATTATATTTATTTATTTGGCTTTTGTGAGCGTCTTCTCATCCTTTGACACCTTTCTAAGAATCATGTTTATTTACCCTGTGAGTTTATTTTTTTGGTTGTTTTAGTCACAATTAGGCTAGGCTAAATATTCAAGCTCAGACTTCATGTCCAGAAGTTCTTGGGTAGTAGCCTCAGTGCCTCTGCCACTTACTTGATTAGAATAAATTACCCAAAGGTAGACATGGGTAAGACTGAATCCAAATGAGAAATCTTAAGAGAAGAAACATTGAGATCTAAGTCTGGGGAGAACAATGCATTTGGGGAAATGCCACCAAGAGGCTTGGGAGATTTCAAAGAGATTTCTTAATAGGGGTGGCATTGTGGAATAAAGTCCTTACTGAGAGAGAACCCAACCCTTGATAGTATCAGACACACCCAGTGTCCAGTGACTTCTTTGGGGTCCATTGTGTTCAGAGCTTGTATATAAATATATCAATGCTGTTTCCAACTCTCAGAGTATATTCCTTCTGTAGAAAAACTGACTTATATAACTTATAAAGTTTAGTGTTGCTAATATTTCTTCCCAGGAGGGAGCCACAGCAACTTCTACCCCTCCTCTGAAGGTCTCAGTGGCAAACAGAGGCACTCTGGAGAACCAATCAGATTATTGAGCTTTCTTATAAAGCATAGATGATGGATTATTTCCAAGGAGCCTCCACAGATGGAGGCTCTCTCCTAGTCTTTCCCAGCTTAGACTCCAGCCCTTCTCTGATGCCATGTGCCATTTAGGGGGAATTGCATAAAAGAGGTATTATGGAGCAGTTAGATACTCAAGGGAGGGTCTTGTGACCCTCCCCAGCCCTCCATGAGTGGACATTAACAGTCAAAAAGCTCAGCTGGGATAATCCTTTTGCAAGGGCAGACAGTTGAACTCCCCAAGCTGATTGTTGCTTGGGTTTGAGGAAAATCATACATCCAACACTTGATGTCAAATGAAAACAGAGGACCCCTTGTTTAAAGAATCAGAACACCAGAGGCTGTAGCAGTGTCTCAGTGGTTAAGAGCATAGCCACTCTTGTTACTCTTCCAGAGAACCCAGGGCTGATTCTCAGCACCCATGTGGTGGCTCCCAACTCTCTGGAAGTCTATTTCCAGGAGATATGACCACACCAGACATGCACATGGTATGCATACATATCAGCAGGCAAGCATTCATGCGCATAAAAAGAAATAACTATTTTCTTAAACACTGGAATTATGACAACAGAGTATTAAATCAAGCTTCCAGCCTTTATCAACAGAGCCCAAGAACCTGCAGAGGCCATGTTCCTGTAATCCCTATCCTGCTGGAAGTCTTCATAAAAAACAAAGTCTGTCTCTGCTGGAGAGCTGGCTATTTCCTGTGAGTCAATAAAGGAGAAGACCTGTGATGTGCTAGAGATTCTGTTGGAGAACTTGAGTTAAAATATGAATTACAAGCAATTGTCAAAGTATGCCAAAAAGCATAGTATGAAGTTGTATGAACAGTCAATAATCTCTGAGCAGCAACAGCTATCATTTCGCTCTGTGTGTATGTGCTTACAGATAACTGCAAGTTGAAAGGGATCTCCCTTTGGGTCACTGAGTTAAACTTAAAGGTAGGAGAGGAAGAAACCAACTAGCATAATTTTAAGGGATTAGATGAGAATCAGGAGGGAGCTGCTGAAGACACGAGCAATATGAGGCGGCATGGGTTGGTCTCACCCGATGTGGGTTGTATGGGAGAGCAGCACATAGAAAACTAAAATTGGAAATGGATAGGCCAGTTATAACTTAACATAGACCAAGGAATCAAAACAAACCTTGAAATTCTAATGATGTAGTTAGGAGGGAAATGATTGGTCAGTGGGGTGCGTAGGTGCTGGGGAGTAAGTCCATGAGATCGATGATCCATAAACCTGGAAGATCCTCAATTAGTGACTTACGGAAAAATGAAATTTCTTCCTCATCAGTTGATATTGTATAAAGCAAATTATATGGACAGTAAATAGGAAAGAATAGAACATTTTGCCCTAGCAGAGCAGTGGATGCAACTGTATTATTGAACATAGCACTTTCTCTCTGTCAGTTGCTATTATGAAGTACGGAGAGATTCCTGGGCAAAGAATGTTATAGAACCATCCATTATTGAAATTCCCATTGCAGGTCAGATGATCACAAATGAAGAAGACATAAATTCAATGTGTGCATGAGAAAACCACTATTTATATTTATTAATATGAGAAAAAATGATCTTTTCTTGGTTCAAAAGAGTATGCAGGACAGAATAACAAATGTACACATGAATTCTGTATAATGTATTTTTATGGCTGCTATTATGGGACCAGTCGGGGCCAACGAAGGTCAGAGAGCTGGCTAACAGCTGTTCTTCATTTTGGAATTTTGTCTGCCTCCTGCTGGCAACCTGAGCGGAAGTGGCCGGAATTCTAATCAATGTACCAGAAGGACATGAAATCTGCTTAGTGTCCCTGGGCTGCTGGTCACTAGGGAAGGCTCCAAAGGAAAACATCTATAGACTCCTGCAATCTGGACTTTGAAAGACTCTGGAAAGAAACCATAGCCACCCCAGAATGGGACATATGCACAAGGAAAATTTGCCTCTTAAGAAATGGATGTTTACAAAATATTCTGCCCCTGCCCCCTTTCTCCTGATCTGGGTATGAGTGTGTGTGTGTGTGTGTGTGTGTGTGTGTGTGTGTGTGTGTGAGAGAGAGAGAGAGAGAGAGATCAATGTGACCAGTAGGTTTGGATAGGAACTACTCTACCTACCTTCCTTGGGAATTTGGCCTAAGAAAAACAAAATTTGGCATATTCATTTCATTAAGAGAAGGAGGAGGAGGAGGAGGAGGAGGAGGAGGAGGAGGAGGAGGAGGAG